>CAUDMG010003229.1:1575000-1577500 GCA_958450375.1 Homarus gammarus
AGGGAGGGATGAGGGAGAGTGAGGGAGGGTGAGGGAGAGTGAGGGAGGGTGAGGGAGAGTGAGTGAGGGGTGAGGGTGAGTGAGGGAGGGGTGAGGGAGGGTGAGGGAGAGTGAGGGAGGGGTGAGGGAGGGGTAAGGGAGGGTGAGGGAGGGGAAAGGGAGAGTGAGGGAGGGTGAAAGAAGGGGAGAGGGGAGGTGAAAAAAATGTAAAAGAGCGGGCGAAGGGAAATGGGAAAGAAGAGAAGGAAGGAAGGGTAATGAGGAAAGAGAGAGAGGGAAGAATGTGAAGGAGAAACACAAGACCGAAAGAAGGGGATGAAGGAAGGAGAGAAGGAAGAAACAGAATGAAGGAATAAGGGAGGCAGGATAAAGGAAGGATTACTAGGAGGGCTTAAGACCTAATGGGAAGGGCTAACGGGAGGACTTAATGGTGGGGGATAAAGGGAAGAGCTAAGGGGAGAAGTTTCTAAAGGGGGAGGGGGCGAGGGGCTATTGACCTGGGGACAAAATATGACGGTATAAAGTAAGGGGCGGGGCTCTGGTAAGGGGCGGGGTTCTGGTAAGGGGCGGGGTTCTGGTAAGGGGCGGGGCCAGCTGGGCGTGGTCAGGTCACACCAGATTAAAATTGGGTCGAATAATTTGATATAACTGAGAGGAAAAAAAAGTCATATAATGGGAAAATTTATTGTCCAAATTAAGGAAAAATTAGGAAAAAAATAGGAAAATAAGGAAAATGACGTGAGGGACAAAAATAAGAAACAAAGGAAATAAATAAGATAGGAGGAAAAAATATGGCAACCAAAGAAATACGGGAAAAACAGGAAAAAATGAGGAAAAAACACAGGGAAAAATATATAAGGAAAATAACTGAGGGGAAAAACAAGAGGGGGGGAAAAAAGGTAAAGTCTGTGTTGTGTTTTATGTTGATGTTTAGAATATTTCCCATGTTAACTTCTGCGTGTTTTTCTGCCTTTATCTGTCCCTTTCTTTTTTCTTTTCTGTTTTTTTCTAACTCTCTTTCTCTGTCTTTTTTCTATCTGTCTGTCTGTCTGTCTCTCTCTCTCTCTCTCTCTCTCTCTCTCTCTCTCTCTCTCTCTCTCTCTCTCTCTCTCTCTTTGATATACGGCCTTCATAGGGATAAAACACATACAGTAAAAGTCCCATTTTCAAAGCGACAGTAATTTACAGTCAACTTCAACCACAGGTTCATTTATTGACTCTGACCTCTGACCTTTAACCCCTGACCTCTGACCCATGACCACTAACCCATGACCTCTGACTTCTAACCAATGACCTCTGACCCATGACCACTAACCCATGACCTCTGACTTCTAACCCATGACCTCTGACCCATGACCACTAACCAATGACCTCTGACTTCTAACCCATAACCTCTGACCGCAAATTCCCTGACCCCCTAACCTCTGACCTCTGACCTCTGACCCCTGGTAATGGGAGTCACCAGGATATTACCATGTCCTTAATTAATATTGTACATCGATAACTAGTGATGTGCTTGGATAATTAATTAGTAAAGTTCTTGGATAATTAATTAGTAAAGTTCGTGGATAATTAGTGTGTGTGCTTGGATAATTAAGGATGTTCAAGGATAATTAGTAATGAATTAGTTGTAGGATGAAATGTTATAATGCTGTTTTTAACTTTCTCTCTTTATCTCCTTCCTTCCTTCCTTCCTCCCTTCCTTCCTTCCTTCCTTCTCTTCCAATTTCTCTCTCTCTCTCTCTCTCTCTCTCTCTCTCTCTCTCTCTCTCTCTCTCTCTCTCTCTCTCAAGTGATGATAAAGAAGCAGTTATTTTTTTAAGCAGGAATTTTCCCGCAATGCAGATGATGAAGTGGACACATTAAGCACAAACTGTACGTGTCCTTGATCTACGGACGGAACACTTCTTTTTCTTCATGTGTACGTGTTCATGTGCGTATTACCTGTGTACGTATTGATAGATGTGTAAAGGAATGATACTTTGTTGTTCTTATGTTCGTGTTCCTTGTCTATTTCAATGTCCGTTGTCCTTAATCTACGAACGACCACACCCTAACTGTATGTATGTATGTATGTATGTATGTATGTATTCAAGTGTACTTTCCTTGCCTGTGTACGTCTGTTAGATCTCAATTGGATTTGGTCTCTCTCTCTCTCTCTCTCTCTCTCTCTCTCTCTCTCTCTCTCTCTCTCTAGTGCCAGGCCCACATCTCTCTCACCGCAGGGAATTCAACTCTCACTTGCTCTGAATAATTCTGCGTGACGCTCGCCACTGTCCTGATGGTAACATAATTGTATATTAATAGTGGTCATAATGGTGCCATGATGGTGCCTTAAAGGTGCCATGATGGTGCCATGATAATATATGTTTGTTTTGATACTGGAGTCAGGTTTTAGTGATAATGTTTATTTAACGTCTCTCTCTCTCTCTCTCTCTCTCTCTCTCTCTCTCTCTCTCTCTCTCTCTCTCTCTCTCTCTCTCTCATATAACCCGGCATT
>CAUDMG010003229.1:1590000-1615000 GCA_958450375.1 Homarus gammarus
GATAGTAACTTTACGAGGCCCATGACAGTGAGATAACGAGAGACAATGGGGTGGAGGATATGTGGAGTTAAGAGAGAGACAGAGAGACAGAGAGAGAGAGAGTGGTCTGAACATTAACAAAAAAAAAAACACAGAAATAAAAGGTTGTAGTGACTGTGAAGGAGAGGGGGGGGTGTATGAGGGGTGAGGGAGGGTGAGGGTGGGTGAGGGTGGGTGAGGGTGTGAGGGAGAGTGAGGGGGTGAGGGTGTGAGGAAGGGTGAGGGATGGTGAGGGTGGGTGAGGGTGAGGGTGGGTGAGGGGGTGAGGGAGGGTGAGGGAGGGTGAGGGAGAGTGAGGGGGTGAGGGAGAGTGAGGGGGAGGGGGGTGGTGAAGGGTGAGAGTGTCGTAATGGAGTAAAAGTGTCAAGAACTTCTCCTGAGATCCTTGACTAATTGTTCCGTGTGTGTGTGTGTGTGTGTGTGTGTGTGTGTGTGTGTGTGTGTATGTGTGTGTGTGTGTGTGTGTGCGTGTGTGTGTGTGTGTGTGTGTGTGTCTACGGGGTCATAATAGAGTTAACAAGAGTTTCTAAGACTCTTCAATCAGTATTTTTGTTCTTGATCAGTTGTGAAGTTCGTCTCTCTCTCTCTCTCTCTCTCTCTCTCTCTCTCTCTCTCTCTCTCTCTCTCTCTCTCTCTCTCTCTCTCTCTCTCTCTCTTCGTTATCTCCTTCCACTAGACTTACTGCTTCGTAATGATTGAAATATGTCTTAAGTTGTACCCAGATCTTAACACTCCCTCCCTCTCTCCCCCCCCCTCCCTCCCTTATCTCCCTCCCTCCCTTTTTCTCCCCCCTCCCTCCCTTATCTCCCTCCTTTTCTTCTTCTCTCCCTCCCTTCCTTATTTTTCTCTCTTTTTCACTTTTCATTCCGTCCCATTTCCTTTTTACTCTCCCTCTCTCCTTTCTTCTATCCTTCCCTCCCTTCTCCCTTTCCTCCTTCCATTCTCCCTCCCCCCCCTCTCTTTCTCTCTCCATTTCTCTCCCTCCTTCCCTTCTCTCCCATTCCACCCAGGACATCATAGAGGACAAACGTCAAGAGCAGTTAAACAATATGAAATGAAATGACGTATAAAATGAAACAACAGCAAAAAAATAAACAAAAATGTCCAAAATTCGAAGGGAAAAAAGTGAAAAAAAAACAAAAACAAAATCAAGGAAAAAAGGAAAATAAAAAACAACCAACTTAAACCACACAATTCCAGGAAAAAAAAAGACATTAGAGGAAAAACAAGAGACTGTCCCCAAAATTCAGGACAAGAGGGCGTCAAACAAAAGACCTAAAAGAGGTTTCCAGGAACAAAGAAAACAAGGGGAGGAAAATAAAAGGACAATGGAAGCATAAATAATAAAATAATTTCCTGAGTGGTGTTGCCCTTGTCTGACCTGAGAGATATATGTGGGAGAGTGTGGGGAGATGAGGAGGGGGGTGGGGAGAGAGGGGGGTGGGGAGAGAGGGGGTGGGGAGAGAGGGTGGGGAGAGAGAGGGGTGGGGAGAGAGAGGGGTTGGGATGGGAGGTGTAGGGAAGAATGTAGGAATAGGGAGAAGGTGGGATGGGGATGGCGAACTATCCACTGACCGAAGACACGTTATAGCAGAGTCAGTACCCGGCCTGTAGTGGTGTAGAGAAAGGTGGGTGGGTGGTAGTGGGTGTGTGGGTGTGTGTCTCTCTCCCTCTCCTTCTCTCCTGTCATCATTATCCATCTTCTTTGGAGTATTTCCTTTATGACTCTCACTTTATCACCCGCCATGCTTCCTTCCTTTTCTCTCACTCCTCTTCCCTTCCTCCTTACCGTCCTTCCTCTCCTTTCACCCCTCTCTCCTTACCCTCCTTCCTCTCCTTTACTCCTCCCCCATTCCATTCTCCCCTTTCATCACCATCTTTCCCTTTCCCTCCTCTCTTCCTCCTTCCCTCACCCTTCTCCTCTCCTCCACCTTCAACCTCCCCTTCCCCACCCATCCTCCCCCTCCCCTTACCCCTCCCCCCCTCATCCCCCCAGTCATTAGCTCACCGCCCCTGCCCACGTAATTATTTTTCCCACCATGAACAAGATCATCATTAATCTCAACAAACCTAAGGAGGACCAGCAGCCTACACCATCCTGGGATAATAGTAGTAATAATAATAATAATAATAATAATAACAAACGTTCGTACTAAAGAAACAAAAAAGTCGTCACTACTAGGAAAAAAAATATGACCTCAAGATAAAATATAGCCCGTCATACAAGACCGGAAAAAAACTCCTCACGTTCATGATATAAAAAATACACCTCGCTCTACGTTCTTGGATTAATACGTAGTCGTTCATACTAGAGAAAAATAATCCTTACATTACACATATTTTACAGACCATTTGTGTGTGTGTGTGTGTGTGTGTGTGTGTGGCGGTGTGTGTGACGCCGCCCACACGCCTTACCTACACGCCCTGACGCCCTACCATCCTAACTACACCCATAAAAAACAACGGTGATGTCTCAATCTATCTTCTTTCTTCCTTTCTTTCTTTCTCTTACAGCCCCAAACAACATTTCATTTACCCTTCTGTCTCTCTATCTATCTCTTCATCTATCTTTCTATCTCTCTCTCTATCTATCTATTCTTCCTTCATTCCTTCCTTCAATCCTTCAATTTCTTAATCTCAGGTGAAAAAAAAAGACCTCCATCGATCTCTTCACTAATTACACCACACCGTGTCTCACCTCACAAAAAACACACCTGTCTCTTGTCTCTCTCTCTCTCTCTCTCTCTCTCTCTCTCTCTCTCTCTCTCTCTCTCTACTGTCTTATCTCACCGTCTCTCACCTCACAAAAAACACACCTGTCCCTTCACCTGTCAATTACATAAACAAAATAGACACACGTGCAGCGTAATTTCAGACACCAAGACCAAACTGTTCCTCGTTATTATTTTCTTTTTGTTCTTGTTCTAAAATGTTACGAGAGAACTGTTGTGGAGGAGACCCTTGACTGGTAACCTCTCACCCCCCCCCCCTCTCTCTCTCTCTCTCTCTCTCTCTCTCTCTCTCTCTCTCTCTCTCTCTCTCTCTCTCTCTATCCACTAAGATGATGAATCGAGAAAAGTTTGCGATCCTCTGATTAAGCTACTTGATCTCTCTCCCTCTGTCTCAAACATGACCCCGGGCAGGAGCCGTACGTTTATTTCTCTGCACAAGAAAACATCAAGACCGTGTAAGAGAGAAAGAGAGAGAGAGAGAGAGAGAGAGAGAGAGAGAGAGAGAGAGAGAGAGAGAGAGAGAGAGAGAGAGAGAGAGACCACAGATTAAACACTACACCATAGGAATAACAAAGCCTCATACACTACACTATTACCTGGTGGTGATGTGAACGTTCTATATCTCCTACACTTCATCTACGCCTTCTACAGATAGTTGGGAGAGAGTTCAACCACCATTCACTGACACCAACAAGAAGACTCTAGAATTATCAGCTGGAGAGAACCTCGCTAGAAACAACAACAAAATGACACTAACTCCTTCAGACAACACTGGACCAGAACTGTCTTTGTGGCTAGGAGACGACACACACACACACACGAGCTGACCCAAGTGTGGACGACAACGACCACATAAGAACATAAGAAAATAAGGAGTCCTCCCGCAAAACATCTTCCCATCCCCTCCCCCTCACCCACCCCTTCATCCTCCCTCCCCCTCACCCACCCCTTCATCCTCCCTCCCACTCACCCACCCCTTCATCCTCCCTCCCATCCTTCTCTTCAACACACACCTTTTCTCCAAACTTGTTCCTCACACACCCCTTCCCTCACCACCTACTAACCCCCCCCCCCCCTTCCCCTCCCCCCTCCTGACCTCAGACAAGATGGTCGGAGGCAGAAAGAATTCTCATATCTCTGAAGATTATTTTCGACCAGGAAAATTGATGTTTCGTGACCACAAGAATTATTATTATTATTATTATTATTATTACTCAGCTTTTTATTTTCTATACACTTCTACTTACTACCTATAAATGTAGACTGAAGGAAATATGAGTGAGTGAGTGAGTGAGTGACGTGGTGGGTCATGGGTCACGGTAGGTCAATATATGTGCGTGTTGTGCTGTCTTAGACCTGATTATTGTGTGTGTGTCTGTGTGTGTGTGTGTGTGTGTGTGTGTGTGTGTGTGTGTGTCATCATTGGGCGTGGTGGAGAGGTCGGTGTTCGTGTCTTTAATGGTAAAAGGGGGAGGAGGGGTAGGGGAAGGGTGTGGGGAGAAGGGAGGGAAGGGGGTAGGGGAAGGTGGGGGAAGAAGGAGGGAAGGGGGTGGTTCTCGAGTATGTGATGAAGGGATTGAGCGAGGTAGTTGGAGGAACTTGTACATGTATGTATGTATGTATGTATGTATGTATGTATGTATGTATGTATAAAACGCCAATATTTACAAACAAAGAAGATTTATAATTATGTTATGTTATGTCATGTTATATCACACACACACACACACACACACACACACACACACTGAAACAGACATAAATACAGACAGACACAAACACATCGTCACACTGTTATGGCGGGGGTTAACAGGTCTCTTATAGTCAGGCACGAAAGTCACTCCAGTTATTACCTTCTCGCCTCACCTCGCCTCGCCTCACCTCGCCTCACCTCACCTCGCCTCACCTCACCTCGCCTCACCTCACCTCGCCTCACCTCACCTCGCCTCACCTCGCCTCACCTCACCTCACCTCACCTCGCCTCACCTCACCTCACCTCGCCTCACCTCACCTCGCCTCGCCTCACCTCACCTCGCCTCACCTCACCTCACCTCGCCTCACCTCACCTCACCTCGCCTCACCTCACCTCACCTCACCTCACCTCACCTCACCTCACCTCGCCTCACCTCGCCTCACCTCACCTCACCTCGCCTCACCTCACCTCACCTCACCTCTCTAGATAAATATTATATAAATAAATAATAACAAAAAATAAAACTATTCTTTATGAAACTTAATATTTTTTTTAAAGTTTATCAAAGTCAACTAAAAATAAACTATATTCCTGACATTAATACTTTTTTTTATATTAATGAAGTAAATAGTTTTATAATTGGTTGTTTGTGAGGTAAAGTCTTCAAGTTAAACAAAGTATTAAAAGTAATAATCAAAGTATATGGATGACACGTCTGAGGAGGATCACTATTGTATTAAGAGGAAATATTTAACTCTGGGAATTATTAAATAAAGTTAGAATTTATGTTGATATAATAATAATAATAATAATAATAATAATAATAATAATAGATATCTGGAGAAAGAGTTATTGAGAATATCTTAAACTTGCATTTTTACTTAATTTGCATACACTCTCTCTCTCCCCCCCCCCCTCTCTCTCTCTCTCTCTCTTTCTCTCTCTCTCTCTTTCTCTCTCTCTCTGTAATAACTATATTCAATGTTTATATACTGCATAATCTTGTGTTTGTAGAGAGAGAGAGAGAGAGAGAGAGAGAGAGAGAGAGAGAGAGAGAGAGAGAGAGAGAGAGAGAGAGAAGATGATTAAATCCCTAATGGCTTGGAAGATGTTGTAGGGTGAATCACCATCAAACCACCCAATGGTGTGAGAGGGAGGAAGGGAGAGGCTGTGAGCGGGAGGGAGAGTAGGTGAGAGGGAGGGAGGGTAGATGAGAGGGAGGGAGAGTAGGTGAGAGAGAAGACGGAAGGAGAGGGAAATGAGATAGGGGATAGTGATAAAGTGAGACGGGTGTGAGAAAAAGGAAGAGAGAGAGAGAGAGATGACAACAGCTCTGCCATAACCACAACCTAACACAACACAGCCAACCTCAACAGAATCACAACTGTTAAACAAATGAATAACTAAATAATCAAGCTAAATAAATAAATACATAAACAGTTTCACCACTACATAACCCCCTCATATTATAAACCAAACACTATGCTGTAAAAGAATGCGTCTCAGGTCTATCTTGGTTATATACACGCGATATGACTCTAGTTGGATTATTCATCGTTTTTATAAGCTGTTTTGGACGATATATTGCCTAAAAAAACGATAAAGTATAGTTTTTTTTGGTGTATATGCCAATAAAAAAATATTCTGGATTATATTTTGGTGACACGAACGCTGTAAAACGTCTGTTGGTATGTTATTAAAGGTATGGGGGGGTGGGGGTTGTGATGGCCGTGTGGATACTACCTTCACCTCGTGTTCTAAGAGGTCACAGAGCATCCCTCACTCTACCCACCTGTAAATGGATACTTAATTATACAGTTTGGGAAGTGAAGACGGTCGAGTGCAGTGTCGGCTGCGATGTCTTCTGGTTGTAGTGAGGATTTAGTATATGATGAACAGACAGACACGCACTCATCCCTTAATAGGCCTCCTCCCTCGCCTCTCCCTCTTCCTACACGAACGTCAAATGGCATACGTTCCCTCTTTAGTTCCTTTAAAATTTAGGGAAAATATCGTTGTTTCATCTGAGGTATAAAAAGATAAAAAGAAATGTGTAGCCTAAAAGAACGGTATTTCAGGTATGTGTTTTTCGCCTCAGTAATGGAAGGGGTCTGGGATTCTTGTGTGAGGGTAAAGGGTTGGATCTTACAGCTGCACCAACACAAGGAGATGTTTGCCTGTCGGTCTCTCGGCTTAAATGAATGATCAACACACACACACACAGAGCCGGGTTCATCCTTTGCTATAACAACTTCTATAACAAAAATATAAAACTAGAAAAAACAAAAATCCTAATACGAATCCATTTAGTACCGATGAAAAACAAAAACAAATGAACGTCGAGACTATAACAGTTATGATTCTCGTAATAATTTTCAGATATTAACATCATTTATTGTGTTTTTGTTTATTTTATCAGTTATTATCACAGGTGAGTTGTATCGAATGTTATACACGGTCTATATAACACCTGAAAAAATGTAAACACGTCCACAATAACCAAACTATCGTACAGTACATCACAGGGACACACATATAAGAGAAAACACCTAAAAAATATCACAGTACTTGACTTAACACAAATCCTAACCAACCGAACCTGCTATAAACTGCATAAAATAAAAACAAATAATAATTACCTGTCAGAGAGTAAAGGTATGATCTAATAAGGTAGTTTTATATAGTCAATGTTATTATATAGAGATAACCATTGAGGATTACTGAACTAAAATATACCGGTATATACAAAAATGGTTTCAATCTCAACTAATTATAATCTTGTACAGAACTAAGTTGAAATAATTAGTCTAGGGCGTCATTAGCCTCTAGGGTCGAACTAATTAATTAAACTTTCAATTAGGACAATCTCCCACGCTGAAATATATACATACTGGCTATATATTTTTTTTCCTTATAAACGAAGAATTTCAGTTTAAAATCAAAATGAATGAAATGAATATAAAAACAGATGAAAGTTGTAAAAGAAATAATGAAGGACTGTTATACGGTGACGACATTTCCTCTGATAGAAGTTTTAAGAAGTCATGAAGAAGATTCGTATTGGCGTGATGAAACAGTTTCCTAATTTGTGTTTTATATTTATTTAATTTAATTTGGATGTGACAGAATATTTAGAGAGATATAGTACATTCCACGACCACTATATGTCTCTCAAGATGGAGGAGGAGAGAGAGAGAGAGAGAGAGAGAGAGAGTATTGAAGAACGTAATCCTCGCCGCTTTATGCTGTAAGAACGACCCACCTCATATATATATTTTTGTATCTATTCGTTTTCATAAGCTTAGAAACAAATCCGGATTCCAATAGAGGGGAAAATAATCCTGATTTAAGTATTGATGAACTACAAGACGCCTGCCTCCTGAATTATGTAGTAGAAATAAGTTAGTTAAATAAGTATAGGAGATAAAAGACCACAACCACAACCACACTACCACCACAGTACCACAGGGTTAAAAGAACGCTATTTGAGGTAAGTGTTTTTCTCTTCCTATATTGCCTAAAGGACCTGGATTCTTACAGGGACGATCTCTACCCTATAAAAACCCATGGAGAAAATTGTATGTTTGTTTCTTTAGTATAACACAACCCGTATATATTATAGTTATGTTCACCAGGAAATAACACAACCCGTATATATTGTACTTATGTTCACCGGCAAGCAACACAACCCGTATATATTGTAGTTATGTTCACCAGTAAATAACACAACCCGTATATATCACTACACTTCAGAAACTATAGGTGTAAGGTGCCGCAAGTTGAACAAGAAAGGTAATTAAGGAAACTTTACGTAATTTACTGAGATAAATAAACACACACACGAAAAGTTTGACTTATAAGTGAGGACAAACCTGACAGATTAATTAAAACAATAAACTTCATCTCTTAGTCTAATATTTTACTTAAACAAAAAAACAAGATATATTTTTCTCCATAAGTCTTGGTTAACAGGATTTAGTAAAATATATATTGGCATGACAAATTTTGACAGACGGGGCCAATAATGGTTTTCCAATTTGTTTTTTGGGGGAGAGAGATTCAGTACATTGTCCCAAGATGGTGGAGAGAGGGAGAGGTTGGAGGGAGGGAGAGGTTGGAGGGAGGAAGGGGTGGCATGGAGGAAGTGAGATAAAGGAGGGTGAAGGAAGGAAGGATAATTGGACGGGTAGGAGAGGGGGATGGAGGAAGTGAGGTGGAGGTGGGAGAGATAGGCAGAGTGAGGGAGATAGATGAAGATAAATAGAGGGAGTAAGAATTGAAGGTAGTGAGAGAGAAAAGGTGGAAAAGAGAGAGAGAGAGAGAGAGAGAGAGAGAGGGAGAGAGACAGACTTGTAAGACCTTCCTCTCCTCCAATACAGTATAAATAATCTTCACTTAATTACATCAAACATAACACGAACGCGATAACACTTGATAACAAAACAGCGGTAATGATAACTATTGATAACAAACAAGGCTGAAAATAATAACTCTTATGCCTATAGGTATATGAAGACAGATAGTTATATTAGCGTATATAATCATTTTAATATACCAGATTATACTAAAACTTGATATATAACATTAAGAGTATAATTCTGATATACCACGTGAGGGAGATTAATTATAGGCTTATGGTTATAGGCCTATGGGAGGGAGTCTTCTGGCTATCTCGTATGGTATTCTGTAAACTTCTTAAAGGCTTTGTGGTAGAGTATCAACATGTTATATAGGCTCACGGGGTTAAGTCTTAGGGTGTGATAACGTCTACTGTAAATAACACTCACCTCAGGCTTTGACGAGGCTCATGAAGGAAGGAGTCTCGAGGTCCGTATGTCTGTGAGTCTCACTTCACCATAGACACGATATCGAACATCTTGACGCTGGCGGAGAGCATCGTCAGGCGTTGATACTGGCGAACATGATGGTGGTAGGGTAATCCGTAATACCCACGTTGTTGATCCACCCTCGGGTATTGACTAATCCAGGTAATGTGGATTTTTTTTTTTTTGAGGGGGCCTTTGTGTTCAGATCCACGACAGAGATCCACACACACACACACTTTTAATCGATATCCACAAACTTTAATCCACTTGTTAATCCAACCAATATAAATTAACTCCCCTATGTTCCAATAAGATCCACCAAATGGTTGTTTTCAGTCCACCTCACAACGATCCAACAATCTCTTCTTATCACTCAGCGGATCCACTACACTGATCCACTTATCCACCACACCTCCAACACTGTCCACAGCAAGATGTCCTAATACAGTAGAACAAGGATCGCCTGTAATACTGTATTCTTCTTATCAATCGCCACACCATACACGCCTACCTACCTGTAATGAAAAATATACAGGAGTTAGTGTATTTTCTTGTATTGTGTGTATTAGCTTATACATTTGGGAAGATATACATACAACAGTTATGTATTTTTGTTGTACTCAAAGGGTTAAATCATCGTACTCAAATGGTTAAGTCAACGTACTCAAAGGGTTAAGTCATTGTAATCAAAGGGTTAAGTCATTGTATTCAACGGGTCGTCATAGTACTCAAGGGGTTTTCATGGTACTCAAGGTGGGTAAGACTAAGTACATGGCCCACAGTATGAGTACAGAGACACACGAAGATGAACAAGAACAAACAAATACATAATCGAGTGTTTGTGTTTATTCAACAGTGACTAGAAACTACTGCTTTAATCCCTCTTTGTTTGTTGGTTTGTTTGTCTTTGAGAGGATTCAATAGTTCCTTCTTACTTCTTCTTCTTCTTCCCATCTTTATCAACCATTTCCCTACACTCTTCCACATACAAGTCTTAACAACTAGGACGACCATCAGCCATATCTCAAACACACCAAGTGCCTCTCTGTCTCTCTCTCTCTGTCTCTCTGTATCTCTCTCCATTAACTTCACAGAGAGAGACAGCGACAACACTTAAACCCCTTGAGATACATCTACCTCTAGGCCTGTACACCCACACACACACCAAGACCTCTGGTAAATACGTATCCATTATAGATTTTCTGTAGGGTTTAAGTAGTTCATTTGATCTAGAAAGCTTGAGTAAATTATTAGTTGTTGGGAGGCTTCTGGGTGGGGTATAGGGGCTTGTTTGTTTACCTACTTAATTACCCGTACTGCCGCTAGGGGCGCTTCCTCAATCAAAGTTGTTTTTTTTTCTTCCCAGGATGGACAACACTGTTTATAAAATCTTTTAGCTTAATGGCACACTAAACACACACACACACACGCAGGGACACACACACACACACACGCGCGCGCACACACACACGCAGGGACACACACACACACGCAGGGACACACACACACACGCAGGGACACAGACACACGCAGGGACACAAACACACACGCAGGGATACACACACACGCAGGGACACACACACACACGCAGGGACACAGACACACACACACACACATACACACACCAGGATCCACCTATTAGCAAGGATTGTTTGTAATACTGTACTATAAGAACATGATATATTAGGGGATGTTCATAGCCATTTACTGAGCTCTCTCTCTCTCTCTCTCCCCAAAGCTGAGAGTACATTCCTATCCAAACTCTCCCACATTCCCCACACTTCTCTCCCTCACATTCTCCACCACTCTCACTCTCCCCAACATTCTGCTAATCCTCTTTACTCCCCTTCCTACTCTCTTCTCCTCCACCTCTCCCATACCTTTCCCAATCCCCTCTTCTTACCTATTCCACCCTCACTCTTCTTCACTTCTCTTATATATTTCACTAACATATACTCTCCAACAATATTTCTCCCACCACCACCACCACCATCACCACCACCACCACCACCATCACCACCACCACCACCACCACCACCACCACCACCACCATCACCACCACCACCACCACCACCATCATCATCACCACCACCACCACCATCATCACCACCACCACCACCACCACCACCATCATCACCACCACCACCACCACCACCATCACCACCACCACCACCATCATCACCACCACCACCACCACCACCACCACCACCACCGCCACCACCATCATCATCACCACCACCACCACCACCACCACCACCACCACCACCATCATCATCACCACCACCACCATCACCACCACCACCACCACCACCACCACCATCACCACCACCACCACCACCACCACCACTTTTCTCTCTTCCTCTTCCATCTTTCCCACACTCTCCATCCCTCCATATCAACCTCTCTCCCCCTCCACCTCTCCCTTCCTCCTACGCGTCTTGGCTTACCACGAACCAGATCAATCATGCTTAACTTATGCTTCACCCTGCCCACCTTAGCTCACTCTAACCCACCCTACCCATCCAGCCCACCAAACGACACAACCCACCCAATCACCAAACACACGCAACCCACCCAAGCCTTTACCGTATCGCCTCATATTCTAAACTAGTAATGGAGGATTTGAACTTAATATCCAGAGGGTAGACAATAGATGGTGAGGGTAATGGGTGATGGGGGTGGTGATGGGGGTGGTGATGGGGGGGGGGGTGTGTGTGTTGGTGATGGGCCAAGACGAAGCGGGGGCGGGGCAATAAAGTGCTATCTAGCGAGCCAGACCAACGCCTGGGTCACCCCATGCATAATGAATGAGTCTCCGGCCATACATTAAGATGGGGGGGGGGGGGGGAGTGGGGGAGGTTAATGGGGTGATATGGGAGTGATGGAAGTGTTAGAACGATGTGTGTGGGTGTGTATGTTCTAAACCATTATATAACCCTTATCTATTGATCTAAACTCCATAACATAACCCCTAATATCTATAGACCCTTTGAAATGCGTACAGATTCCGCGCATTGTATTCTGTTGATAATTCCAGGTTGTATTGGAGAGAACCCGCTGCTGAGCTCTACGATATTTCCGGCTTGGGTTAGAGAGAATAAGCCCCCAAGATGGAACCCATAGATAACGGGTTAGATTGTGTCAAAGAGGAGGAGAAGGAGGAGGAAGAGGGGAAAGGAGGAGAGGTGAGAAGGAAAGGAAAAGAGGAGGAGGAGGAGGAGGAGGAGGAGGAGGAGGAGAGGAAAGGAGGAGAGGTGAGAAGGAAAGGAAAAGAGGAGGAGGAGGAGGAAGAGAGGAGAAGATAATAATGAGAAACAAGAGGAAGTTGTGTTGAGAAGGAAAGAGGAAGAAGTTATTCGGATAATTAGCCCAATAAGTTCTCCAGTATCCGAATGAGCCGATCACAGACCACTAGATCGGATTAATCGCCTCGTTAACTCTACTGTGGATCCCAACCATAGTCCCAGCCATGATCCCAGCCATAGTCCCAGCCATAGTCCCACTATAATATAATACCCAGCTGCTGAATTATGACACCGACATTTACTGAACAAATAAATAGTCAATGAATAATTCGCCAACACATAATTTAACGACGTATGATGCGCCAACGGATAACTCAACATATAATTTGCCAACGGAAAATTCGTTAACGGATAAATCTAACGGATGATTCGTCAACGGATAAATCTAACGGTTAACTCGTCACCGGATAATCTAACGGATAATTTAACAAATTATAAGCTACATTCAATTAAGAAACAGATTACAACTTGAGAATGACATGAAATTGGACGTTAAATTGTTAATGACGCAGATGATTGGCTGAGAGTAACAACCCTTGGAGGACGAGCCTTATAACCCTTGGAGGACGAGCGTTATAACCCTTGGAGGACGAGCCTTATAACCCTTGGAGGACGAGCGTTATAACCCTTGGAGGACGAGCGTTATAACCCTTGGAGGACGAGCGTTATAACCCTTGGAGGACGAGCGTCATAACCCTTGGAGGACGAGCGTTATAACCCTTGGAGGAGGAGCGTTATAACCCTTGGAGGACGAGCGTCATAACCCTTGGAGGACGAGCGTTATAACCCTTGGAGGACGAGCGTTATAACCCTTGGAGGACGAGCCTTATAACCCTTGGAGGACGAGCCTTATAACCCTTGGAGGACGAGCCTTATAACCCTTGGAGGACGAGCGTTATAACCCTTGGAGGACGAGCGCTATAACCCTTGGAGGACGAGCCTTATAACCCTTGGAGGACGAGCCTTATAACCCTTGGAGGACGATCGTTATAACCCTTGGAGGACGAGCCTTATAACCCTTGGAGGACGAGCCTTATAACCCTTGGAGGACGAGCGTTATAACCCTTGGAGGACGAGGGATTAAATTACAACCTTTTATCTATCTATCTATCTATCTTATCTATCTATCTGCCATCCATCCGTCCGCCTCCATCTATCGATAATAATAAAAAGCGATAAACGACAAGTATAGGAAGTGACAATAAATTAACGAAGACAAACAAGAAGAAGAAGAAGAGAAGAAAATATTGAGACATTTCTTCACCAACACCTGAGTCCGCTAAACGATGTAATCCGGTATTAGTCCGGTCCAGGTGAGAGAGAGAGAGTGTGTGTGTGTGTGTGTGTGTGTGCCTGTGTGTGTGTGTGCGTGTGTGTGTGTGCGTGTGTGTGTGTCTATGTAATTGCGTATCAAAGCGTATTCAAAGTAAACTCAATACACTTTTGACGAGGAATTAAAAAAAAATTAAAAAAAGTATTTGCCAGTCGTAAATTCAATGAAAATGTTGCAATAGCTTTGTTCATACATACTCTATACATATATAGTAAAACAATTGCAATATAATCAAGATATATTAATTGAAACCATTACAACGCTTATTTATGTATATTTGAAAGTCAATTTATGTATACATGAGAACGTAACTTGTGTATACATGTGAACTTAATTTATGTATACATGAGAACTTAATTTATATATTGATTCATGAATATCTAAAATTATTACAATATTCTATGTATACCAGATAAAACACTATATTTAGTCTATTGTGTATGTTAAGTATTATTCTTCAGTATAACGAGAGAGAGAGAGAGAGAGAGAGAGAGAGAGAGAGAGAGAGAGATAAAATACTCACATACCATTTCAGGATGATAACATTAGTATAACGTTTTAACCAATTAGATTACGTTATTCCAATCTGCGTTTTCATTGGCTAAAAATTGTCAACATTCGCACGCTGACAGACAAACTATCGTCCGATTTCACACCAACTTGACCCAACATTGACTCTCTCTCTCTCTCTCTCTCTCTCTGTTTTTCTATTTCTTTCTTCTCCTATTTTTATCAATCTGTCTCAATTTCTCCTCTCTTTTTTCTCTCCCTTTCTCTTCCGTTTTTTTTTTTACACTCCATTATTCTCTTCTGTCTTCCTCCCTCCCGATTTATTTCCCTTGCTCTCTCTCTCTCTCTCCCCCTCCCTCACATCACCCTCTTTCCTCCCCCTCTCTCACCATTCTCCCTCTCTCTCACCATCCTCCCCCTCTCTCACCATCCTCCCCCCTCACTCTCTCATTTTCAGGGAAGGTGAGCGTACTACAGAGGGCCACTGAGCTCGGGTACAGTCGGATCATTTGCATTTTATCACTGCCACGACAGATCTTTGTTCACACAGGTCAAAGGCTAGAGTTTAATGCCTCTGCGTGTGTGTGTGTGTGTACGTATACCTGTGTTTATATATATTTTTTATAGTTGTATGTATGTATGTATGTATGTATGTATGTATGTATGTATGTAATAGGACTCCCGCTTCTCAACATTCTCTCACTCTATCAAATCTCCCCTCACACCTTACTCTCTCTCTGTCTCTCTCTCTCTCTCTCTCTCTCTCTCTCTCTCTCTCTTTCTGGGTACGGTGGATTAGGTTAAGTTAGGTTAGGTTAGATTAAGTAAGGTGTTAGTCTAGTATAATCCGAGGTGATCCGTGTCCAATTAATGAGCCCTAAAGAATCCATAAAATTCCTCCTATTTTAAGTGAGTCAATTAAATACTTTCTCACATCTTTAATTAGAGAGAGAGAGAAAAAAAAAGTAAGGGCAATGATCTTAATAGAAAGACTTAAAGGATCTTACGATAATTTTTTCCTCTTAACTCGAGATGTGAGGATGTAAGTAAGTGACTCATTAAGAGGTAAGGTAAAGGTAGAGTCTCGATCATTCTTACCTGTGTCTTACCTGTTCTCTCTCTCTCTCTCTCTCTCTCTCTCTCTCTCACCTATTCTGGGCAGGAGGTTGCTACGTGAGGACGGTTACATTGTGTGTCGCAGTGACTTCTTCCTCCCCTCTCTATCCCCTCCCCACACACACACATTTTTCCCTCTCCCCCTCCCTCCCCCATTAGCTCCCCTCCCCTCCTCTCCCACGATGACAACTCCGAGAATATCTTCATGTAAACACCAGTCTCTCTCTCCTCCCGCCCCTCACCCCTCCCGCACCCCACCCCTCCCGCCCCTCACCCAACATCATCATAACCATCACTACCACCACCACCCTACACACTCCCACCTCACGTACTACCAACCACACACTCACCCCACACCACCACACGCCACAAGCACATAGTGTGGGCCAGAGTCTTGTGCCGATTATAACTCGTGCCGTTTATAGCTTCTGGCCACCCGATGACTAGTACTGCGGCTTCTCTGAACTAAACAGATAAACGACCGTCTCTCGTAAACTCAGAACCATGATTTACAAAGAGACATACGGTAAGGTTTTTATTCTCTCTTAACCGAATACCATATATTACTGACTCAATAATAATAATAGTAATAATAATAATAACAACAATAATAATAATGACAGAGAGGCCAAAGGTTATAATTAAAGTGTCAATAATTCCGTAATAGTAACAACATCATCAGCTACGGTAATAACATTAACATAAATTTAATTAGACTATTAATATTAATGTAATAAAATAACAACATTTAGTAAGATAGTTATGTAAACGGAATTAAATCTACAATACTATTACTACTACTACTACAACTACTATTACTACTACTACGACTACTCCAACCTATAATTATCGCCTGCCCATACTATTAAGCCCGTGCCCTATATCCATATACAAACATTATAGCCACCAAGTACACACACACACACACACACACCTGTCTCCTGGAGCAGGTGTGTAGATATATTGCTATAATAATATGATATAAGAATATGTATGTCACTAGATAATAAGAATCAGATTAATTCCTCACACATATATGCCTATTATTTCACAGTGATGTTCAAGGGAATTTCTAAGCGATTTCTTTTTTGTTCACAGTCGTTTAAAATAGTGTTCAGTAGCAATGATCAAGACAGAGTTCACAGCGTTTTTATGGGGAGGGGACAGTGTTCAAAGCGGTGTTCAATATATATCAAATGTTCAAGAGAGAGTTCATAGCATTTTTTCATACAAATATTTATACTACTTTACCGGTACATAAAATACTAGGACAATAAAGCAAAGTGGTGTTCAAAAGTAGAGTTCACTAATTCACACATTCATGAACGTTCAATTGACCTCTTGAACGCTGTACATCTATCAACACTCAAAGGCAAATTCACTGTAGAGATTTTTCTTCATTTATATAGAAAAAAATATCACGTTTTTTTGTAGAATTTTCAGAAATTTATATTTAGAAAAAGACCAGAAGCATTTACTATAGAATTTATCGTTAATATTAAAAAAAAATAGACGATTTATATAGTTTGGAATTTAAAAAAAAAATTTGATATTTAGAATAGAATTTGTAGTTTATATCAAGAAAAATAAACCTATGTTGCTTATTAAAACACAAGTATAAGAACAACAGCGCGTAAATAATATCCTTGCTATTTTATTATTCATTTTTTGTTAACTAAATCTTTATCTTATATATAATAGTGGTAAGTTGAGTTTTAATTATAACTCAAACTATAATAAATAATTAATTCATGAGGTAGTGAAGTTTATTAATATATTCAGTATAAAACGTACATAGTTAAGACTTACACGTACATGAGTATGATTAAATGATAAAAACGTACATAGTTAAGAGCTACACGTACATGACCAGTCTGACTATATGATAAAAACGTACAGACAGTCAAGAGTTACACGTACATAACTCTGACTACATGATAAAAACGTACATAGTTTAGAGTTACACATACATGAGTCGATTACATGATAAAAACGTACACAGAGTCAAAAGCTACACGTTCATGAGTTCGATTACTTGATGAAAAAACGTACACAGAGTCAAAAGTGACACGTACACGAGAGCCTAAGTAGCAGCCAGACGTACATGATGGTGGTATAACACGCACACGCTTATAATGACACGGTACACGCACACGGCAACCCTCATCCACCGCACAGCAACGGACAGACATCGTTACGGGCGGGCATGGACAACACACGAACGGGTTACAGACGAAACACGGACATCCATAGTCACGGACAACGCCAGGTGGGAACAGACATAGATACGCACAGAAAAGGGTGTACATAGAAACTGACAGCACACACACACACATGGAAATGCACAGACCAGATCAGCACTAAAACAGTCACATAACCCCCCCCCCCCCAAGGTACACAGACGCGAACAGACATAAAAAGCACATAATCAACGCACATGACTACACAGACACGGATACGCACATGAGGCTATATATGGACACGTACAGACATATAACGGCGTAAAGAAGTATTGGTCACGTTTACGCACAAACATGACTATGAACAGACATAACTACACACAGACGTACACAGCCACCTGGGAATGACTCCATGTTAACAGACACTGACGGTATCATTCACAGACACAGACAGAGAGGAAATACGAGTTGATACATAGTTCAGGATATTTAAAATCATGTTATATACAGGCAGTTGTACACAGACAAGAGCCAAAATCTCCAGTTACATGCACGGTTAAGCACAGACACAGACAGCCACACATAGCCAAGTGAGAAAACATGTCACCCCCCCAAAAAAAATTACATAAAACTAACGCAACATACAGACACGGCTACGCACACCGAACAGGTTACGTACACGGGTATATACGCAACGGACACAGACACATATATTCAATGGAGTATTTTTTTTACAATTTAACAAGATAATAATACTTAAGGTGATACCACAAACACATGATTAAAACACTACGCAAAACACAGACACAAGGTAGTTGTATACGCTCACTAACGCACGCACAGTGAGAGTGAGAGTGAGTGAGGGAGTGAGGGAGAGACACACACACCCTCACCACCAGCCTACCCTGACCACCAGCTACGTCCGCTCTCTACCACAGCCACCCACCTACTGAACCATCAACCAAGCGCCACCCACCCACCCACCTACCTACCTACCCGCGCCACCCATAACCATCCCCTCCCCTTCCCCTCCCCCCCACGTTTTCAGGAGGGGGTAAACACGATAGGGGGGCTTTTGGTTGAACGAGTGTGGCACCCCCCTTAACGACACAGGTAATGGCGATGTTGAAATATTAAAGTAAGTGCCCCCTCCCCCTTAGCTAATCTCATAGGAGGTAAAATGTAAATGGTAACTCTTTCATCGGGAAGGGTGGGGGTGGTAGGGGTTGGCAGGGGTAGGGGTTGGCAGGGGTAGGGGGAGGCATGGGTAGGGGTTGGCAGGGGTAGGGGTTGGCAGGGGTAGGGGTTGGCATGGGTAGGGGTTGGCAGGGGTAGGGGTTGGCATGGGTAGGGGAAGGGGTGGGTGGAATTAGGGCAAGGTCAATGGGTTAGAGGGTAGTCGGGTATATTGTCTACAACACACACACACACACACACACACACACACACACACACACACACACACACACACCAGTTAAGGCATAAATCACATTAAAAATAACAACATTAATAACAAAAACTCACTACTGTTCGATGTACCTGATCTATTGTCGCTAATTAACAGGTGAAACACAGTCAATGGGTGTAAGTGACCCTCCAACCTGAGCCTCATTTAATTAACAGTAACGAGTGTAAGTTTGTCTGTTATTACGGTAGTTTTAATCGTGTTAATGTGTTTGTTTCTGTCATTTTTGTTTGTCTGTGTTTTTTTGTTTCGTTTTTGTTTGTTTTTTTTGTTTGTTTTTCTCTTTGTTTTATTTACCTAATCTGATATAGCTCAGTGAACAGAGAGGTAAACACTAATCATCTCAAACATCCGGTTACAGAGTCTACCTCCGGGTCTTAACGCTAATTCCATTTTACGACGTAACTTTAACTTAAAAATGCTGAACTCTCCCACACACACACACACACACACACACACACACACACACACACACAAGGAACTTCCTAAGTCCATTTGCCGGTGTTATGTATTTTGTGGTTTCATGTTGAGAGACAGACAGACAGACAGAGACAGACAGACAGACAGACAGACAGACAGACAGACAGACAGACAGACAGAAATAGAGAGAGAGAGAGAGAGAGAGAGAGAGAGAGAGAGAGAGAGAGAGAGAGAGAGAGAGAGCCAAACCTCACGTACTGTTCCAAAAGTTGAAATACAACTTTGTAAGTGGAGTAATTTTGGGATGACCGGGTGGATGACCGGGTGGATGGCGATGGATGGATGGATGGATGGATACCTTACCACACAATGGGAGCAAAAATGACCGATGGACGGCTGGAGAAAAAGATAAAAGTTATTTGTAGAAAAAAAAATACATGTTATTAAAGTATGGGAGAGAGAGAGAGAGAGAGAGAGAGAGAGAGAGAGAGAGAGAGAGAGAGAGAGACCTCACAGTTCCCTATAGAGTAAAAAAAATTCCCCCAATATTTTTTCCGTCTTGCTTGACCCGTAAAACCTACATGACCTCCTTTACAATCTTCTCCTCCTCCTCCTCCTCCTCCTCCTTTTCTTCTTCTCTCTTCCTCCTCTTCGTTCTCTCCTCCTTTCGTCTATTTCTCCTCTTCCTTCTTCTTCTTCTTCTCCCTCTTCTTCCTTCTATCTCTTTATTTACAAGTATAGTTTATCAGTTCTTCTTTTATACCATTTATGTTTTATAGCGGGAAAAAAAGGGAGAAGGGAGGGTGAGGGACGGGGAGGGGGGTGAGGGGGGAGGGAGGGGAAGGGGGTGAGGGGGGGGAGTTGCCAACGACCATTAAGGCATACTAATCACCATTAGTCTCACGGACCGGGAAGAGTTAACATTATTAGCATCAGATGATTCCCAACAGCTGATAGTGTTGGGAGGAAAAATAAATTAACATTGATAAAATTAACATGGAAGGTAATATCGCTAAAATCATTAACACACAAGTTTGTCAGTAGATCATTTTCCATTTAATTTAACCTGGAGGAAGAGTTAACCACTTAACTTTAATAATTATATAATTCTAATAATTCAACAAAATTAATTCACTCAACATAAACTGAATAATTATTTACCAGGATATAATTAACAGGTTATAATTAATAAGGTATGTATATAATCATAATATTTAGGGTTGTCAGTTCGTCAATTTCCATTCCATTTAATTGAAGGAGGAGGGGGGGGTTGCCACTAAGTCTTAATATGATTATACTAATACTGCAAAGCGATACTGCGTCAGTCAATTGTCAATCACCTGTCGTGGAGGACGGTGTCGTTCCTCTGTCCACTCTCACCGTCTATCGATTCACCTATTTATCTCTCTCTCTCTCTCTCTCTCTCTCTCTCTCTCTCTCTATCTCTCTCTCTCTCTTAGTGATGGTAGAGAGAGAGAGAGAGAGAGAGATGCCAATACGAAATGCAATACTATGTAATTATACAAGTAATAATAATAATAATAATAATATAATAATTAACGGTTTATTGAAAGAGCTTGGCAGCCAGAAGGCTGAAAATATACAGTTACATATTTGGGGAGTGGGTTACGAATTACAAATAATATACAAGTAACATAAGTGACACAAATAAGACATATAATAACTTAGATGGGGAAAAGCTCAAACTACAGTTCAATTCAACATAGTGACAGTGTTACAGTATTACAAGTTATTGATAATTTTTACAATGGTTGGGACTGGGCTGTTCTTATAGCGATCAGTTCGTGCACGTATGGGCTGGATGCGGTTGTGGTGTCGAACAGCAATTCTCGGACAAGGGACCTCGGGTGGTAGTAGGAGCCGGTGTCGGGGATGGTGTAGAAGCTTCTTACCAAATTTGCAGATGAGGTCGTGGTGATGGTCAGTGAGAGTCGAAAGGGTCAGTGTGTTGAGCGCTTCTTGATATGTGGAGTAGGAGGAGGAGAGAATAATCTTGCATGCCCTCTTTTGCACTTTTTCTAGGTGTTTACGTTGTGTGGCATTTAGGGAGGAAGACCAGGTGGGGGAGGCATAGGTGAGCTTGGGAAGTATGAATGTTGTGTAAACACTGAGGAGCTCGTGTGCAGGAACTCCGAGGGACTTGAGTCGGCGGAGGAGGTGGAGACGGAAACTGGAGGATTTGACAACTTCATTGACGTGTGGTTTCCAATTTAGTTTGTTGTCTATGGTGACGCCGAGGAGCTTCGTGGAATCTACGACCTGGAGTGTGTTCGGACCTAGAGTAATGGAAGGAGGTGGGACAATGTCGGAGGAGAGGTTGATGTGCATAACCATGGTCTTGGTATGGTTGATGGTGACATGGTTGTTGGTAGCCCAGTTTTGGAGACTGTTCAATAAATCCTGAAGGGCGGTATAGTTGGGAGCAGAATTGTTGACGCTGATCCCAATGGTGGAGTCGTCGACATATTTCCAGCGAGCAGGGGTTTCTCTTAGGGCATCATTGATGAGCATAAGGAAGCAGAGTGGTCCCATCTTGGTGCCTTGGGGGACGCCACAGGTGAGTGACTGAAAGGTGGAGACAGCCCCTCGGAAGCGTACAGCTTGGCGTCGGTCACTGAGGAAGTCTGTAAGCCATGGTATGAGGCTTCTTCGAAGCCCGAGGTCAATAGCTTTGTTGATGATTATATTGTGGTCGACTAGGTCGAACGCTTTAGTGAAATCAATGAAGGCGACAGCTACAGACGTTTTTCGTTTCTCGAGATGGCGGTATATGTAATCGAGAAAGCTGACAAGACAGTGAGTGGTGGAGGAAGTTTTCATGTTGCCAAATTGCTGAGGGTCTACGACTCCTGCAATATCAGCATAAGCCCAGTCGAACACAAAACTTTCACAGATTAGGCTGGGTATTGGGGTGATTGCAATAGGTCGTAGCTGATTTAAGGATTGTGGGCTGGTTGACTTGGGCACTGGTGATACATAAGAGGTCTTCCAGTCAGCTGGGCATCTGGCTTGACTGAGAGAAGCATTGATGATGGAGCAGAGGGGTTTAGCAAGCTCCGGGGAGAACTCCTTGAAGAGTTTCATTGGTAAGTCAATGGGGGTGGTAGAGCGTTTTAATTTTAGTTTGTCCAGGCGTTTTGCTACGTCAAATTCTTCTACTAAGTCAGTGGGAAGGGAGGCTGGTAGGTAAGCAGGGAGAGTGGTTGTGTCAAGCCGTGGGAGCGTCTGGCATATAGTAGCGAAATGGTTATTTGTTTGCTCAGCTGCGTCAACACTAGTGAGATGGCTAAGGAAGGGGAGGGGGTGTGTCTTATTGTTTAGTCCACAGAGTTCTTTAAGCTTACCATACCATTGACTGATGTTGGTCTGTTTCAGGTGTTGTAATTTGGTTGGGTAGTGGGACTTCTTTGCAGTGCGTATTTCGCGGATGACTCGGTTGCGAAGGGACCTGTAGCGGATGTGGTCATTGAGATGAAAGGCTCTGTCTCTCTGTTGCATAAGTCTTTTGATCCGAGGTGTGATCCAGGGCAAGTCAGCTGGGTGAGATCTGACGGACTTCTCGGGGAAGAAGTGGTGGTGAGCTTGCGTGGTGGTGTTGGTATAATTTATCCATTTGGTTTCCACGTCATCCACGCTAAGTACTTCAGTCCAGGGATGGTGAACTATCCACTGCCCGAAGAGGCGCACTGCAGAGTCAGTAATCGGCCTGTAGGTCTTGATGTAGGGTCTCTGTACTTGAGTGGGAGTGGCAGCTGGGGACCAGAGCACTGATAAGTGTGTGCTACACCCGATAGGAGGCATTGGTTGAGGTGGTTGGTACTGGTCCGCTAAGTCAGTTAAGATAAGGTCCAGGGTATTTTGACCGTGTGTGGGGAAGGTCACAACTTGTGATAGTGATAGCTGGTCCTGGATATCAGTGGTGTCAATTTCATTTAAATCCCCACATAATATTAACTTGGCACATGGGTACCTAACTCTGAGGTGGTCTGAGGTGGTGATGAGATGATTGATAAGAGTGTCTCTGGTGGGTGATCGAGGCGGATGGTATGCCACACAGATTATAATGGAAGCAGTGTTGCGTGGGTGGGCTCTTAGCACGACACGTACCCATAATGCTTCCACATCTGCTGGGACTTGAACATCCAGGCGTGACGGGCGTAGGTCATCTTGACAGAAGAGGGCAACGCCCCCTCCGCGTCTTTGTGAACGAAGGTGATGAAAGAGTTGATATCCCTCAATATGACACGTTTCAGGCACAATTTGCCAGGCCTCACATATGGCAACGACGCTCGCGGCGGTTGACCTGACTGTAGTTGCCAGCTCGTCGAACTTGTTAGCTAGGGAAGTGACGTTGGATAGCAGTAAAGACGGGAGGTCATACCATATCCGTGGAACTTCAGTGTGGTGGTATGGTCTGTCAGGGGTGGGTTTCTCCGGTTTCCTAGTGGAGGTTACGGTTCTAATGGGCTTATGTGCATGACGGCCTTGTCTACGGCTCCGCGCGTAGAATAGGTTTAGTGACTTGAGTAGCGCGATAACACTGCCATCAGGATAACCGTTCCCACGCTTTAGATGGTACAGAGTGCGTCGGGAGTAAGTGATTGGTGGCCATCTGTTGAAATCTGTTGTGGGCGGACGGAAGTGTTTGTCACTGGCGGCACTTTGAGGGACACTGACACTGGTAGACATCTGTTAGTATTTGTCAGTCGTAAAGACCGTGGGTCTTTGTCCCTGGTGCTTGGGGTCGCCGACACAGTTTTCACGATATATGTAAACACCGCGGTATGTATGTATGTATGTATGTATGTATGTATGTATGTATGTATGTATGAATCACCTGGGTGACCTCAAATACCTCTCCCCTTTTTACCCAACCAACTAGTATCAATACACAGTTTTTTTCCTTCCCAGTATCGTATGTATAAATATTTAGTAACACACACACACACACACACACACACACACACACACACACACACACACACACACACAGCCTCACTTTGTGTACATGATCTGGTGGTTGGGTGATCTGTCCTTGGAGCCTTTACTGTCCGTTCTCTCCTTTCTGTATATTTTTTCCTGTACGTTCTGTGTGTCTGTTTGTACGTCCTGATGTGTGTATATTAACAGATAGATAGGTTGGCAGAGAGAGAGAGAGAGAGAGAGAGAGAGAGAGAGAGAGAGAGAGAGTAATACGAAACGATGATTTAATTAGGTGGAAATTTGAGACCGTTCTGTATCGACCCTGAAACTTTGAGACAGTATGTTGAATGATGTCTCTCTCTCTCTCTCTCTCTCTCTCTCTCTCTCTCTCTCTCTCTCTCTCCCTTCATCTTCTCACTAAATTCCCTTCTGTTACG
>CAUDMG010003229.1:1620000-1630000 GCA_958450375.1 Homarus gammarus
TCTCTCTCTCTCTCTCGGTAGACATCATCGCCTAAAGGAGTAAAACAAAGGAATGCTACAAATCATATAGCACTTTATCTCTCTCTCAAAACCATCAAGAAGAAAGCTACAACAAATCTTACTCACACACACACACACACACACACACACACACACACACACACACACACACACATCCTGTCAACAGATGCCACAAACTTTATAGTACCTACGGCCGTCAGTTCCTCCTATAATATATGACAATTATATATCGTATAATGAGCAGCAGGGTACCGGAGCACAGCAGTAAAATAGCCGCGTTACAGCCGCCCAGTGAGTATATTTACAGCCGCGTTACAGCCGCCTCGGTGAGTGTTTTACAGCCGCGTTACAGCCGCCTCGGTGAGTGTTTTACAGCAGCCGTAGTTGTAAAAAAATGTCACAAAAATGCATTCAAGTGTCTGACTTTCTTGACTGAGCGATATAGCGTGATACTTATACAGCGGAACGGCAGGATAGTGGAACAGCAGAGGAGTGGAACAGTAGTAAGAGACGTCAGAGTAATACTGAAGGTCGTGTTATGGTTCACTTTAGGGGATATATTCTGGGTTATAAGACAGAGAAGAGCAACCTTATGACTGTCTGTGTTATAGCACTTACTTGACCCCGTGTCTTATCTTTCTCTCTCTCTCTCTCTCTCTCATCCTTTCATCCTTACCCTCTTCCTCTAACCTTCTCTTTCACCTCCACTCTCCCTCCTTCTTTTACCTTTTCCCCTCTTCTTCTCCCTCTCCTTTCTCCCTCCTTCTCTCCCCCTTCTCACTCTCCTTCTCTCAATATCCGCGTCAACTTACACCAAACTCTCATCCCAGATAATAGCTTATGAGTCTCTTCCTGTTCCCTTCCTCTCTCTGTGCGGTGTTGCCAGGAGAGAGAGAGAGAGAGAGAGAGAGAGAGAGAGAGAGAGAGAGAGAGAGAGAGAGAATTACAACGAGTAGAACAAACACTATTTTTTAACATTTCAATATAAATTACATCATAAAACACACACACACACACACACACACACACACCATTCCTCTTCACAATTCACTCCTATCACCATTTTTGTATCCCGGATGAATAGTTTTCCATTTTCTGCTCTCTCTCTCTCTCTCTCTCTCTCTCTTTCATCCGGGGTTTCCTCCATATCCACACCTGCCCTTCATTAGTAAATATTGGAGGCCAGGTAGATATTGTGGCCTTGATGTTTTGTGTTTGTTATGGCCATGTTTTATATATACAGTATATATATATTGGCCCTGTGTGTGTGTGTGTATGTATGTGTGTGTGTCTGTGTGTTTCTCTTCAAATTTCTGTTTCCCTTTGTCTGTATCTTTGTATTGTTCTCTCTCTCTCTCTCTCTCTCTCTCAACTTATTACTTGACAACCATAATTCGCGTAGGACCTCCTCACTAATGTGTAAATGCGCTTCGCGTGTATCAACTTTGCGGGTCAGGGCACAGCAATTATGATATGTCAGAGGTGAGGAGGTGGGGAGAAGCGTGGGGAGGGGAGACAAGAGTAGAGAGGAGGAGAGAAGCGTGGGGAGGGGAGACAAGAGTATAGAGGGGAGAGAAGCGTGGGGAGGGGAGACAAGAGTAGAGAGGAGGTGGGGAGACGCGTGGGGAGGGGAGACAAGAGTAGAGAGGGGAGAGAAGCGTGGGGAGGGGAGACAAGAGTAGAGAGGGGAGAAAAGCGTGGAGAGGGGAGACAAGACTAAGGAGGGGGAGAAAGGAGCAAAAAGACGAGATAAAGTTAGGGAGGGGAGAGATAAGAAGAGAGAATAGAGGGAAGAAAAGAGTAGAGATGGGAGAGAAAGTGGGAAAGGGAAAGAAGAGTGGAGAAAAAGGGTGAGAAAGGAAGAGAAGAGTAGGGAAAAGAGTATGGAATGGAAAATAAAATAGGAAGAACATGACCATATAAATTCTCTTACTCAAAATATATATCACAAATATTAAATATCAATCAAAATTATATCCAAATATCATACACCCAGGTAATATTTCTCACCTAACCTAACCTAACCTAACCTAACCTAACCTAACCACACTAATATCCTCCCAGTAGCATAGGTTAAAGGTGTTTTTGTTTACTGTTTGTGTAAAGTGGGAGACAGACATCCATACAAAGAGAGAAAAAGAGAAAAAAGGAAAGAGAGACAGAAACAAAGAAAGAGAGAAGGGGACAGACAGACAGAAGTGGCATGAAAGACGATAAGAGTGTGTCAAGAAAGATTAATCTCGCTAAGGAGAAAGAGGGAAGAGAAGAGTAATGAACAACATTTAGTGAAGAGGGAAGGTTGATGAGGGGTAAGAGGAGGGAGAGGAAGGAAGGGAGAGAGGTAAATAAAAGGGTGAAAAGTAGAGGAATGAGGGAGGAAGAGAGAGAGATGAAGGAAGTGAAGAAAAATAGGAGGAAAAGTGAATGAGAAGTGGAAAGAAAAGTGAGAGAAAATGGATGGTAAGAAAACAATAGCTGGAGTTATGATTAATAAAATAAACCAAACTATTCCAACCTTGATCGAAACGCTATTGAAATACAAGAGAAAAAAAATTATGCTCGGGGACAGGTGAAAGGCGTAAAGTCAGGTGAATATGGAAGGGTAAACGGAAAGGTATATAATCTGGTATTAAACAATGGAATAGAATAATAACATCACCAGACACATATGGGATGGACTGTCAAGGAAGCATCAGTGTTCATGTCTCAGTAGAAATCATAACATCTAGTAGTTTAGAAGGTTAGACTCGCTGTTGGTTGAGGGGTAAAATTGGATTATATAAGGAAACAGATGGAAACTAGATCTAGGTCTCAGTGTCAAGGTTGTGGCACTGGGAAACACAACATTAGGACACATCTGATGATAGAGAATGACTGTGAACATCTGTAAGGAAAGAAAGTTAGAGTTAAGAAGCGTTAAGGACGTATTTCACCCCCCTGCTCTCTCTCTCTCTCTCTCTCTCTCTCTCTCTCTCTCTCTCTCTCTCTCTCTCTCTCTCTCTCTCTCTCTCCTCCGCCTCCTCTCTCCAGCCTGGCTACTTTTGTCCAACATATATTCATAAATTCTTTTAAGACTTTCCTTTGATCCCCAACTGTTGTATTGATTATATTGGTGGGGTGAGAGAGAGAGAGAGAGAGAGAGAGAGAGAGAGAGAGAGAGAGAGAGAGAGAGAGAGAGAGAGAGAGAGAGGTGTAGAGTAAGGGAGAATAAATGTAGTGTGTTGGTTTAGGAAAGCAATTGACTGATGATCATTTTCCATTAAATTTTCATCACCCCATCAACCCACTCTCTCTCTCTCTCTCTCTCTCTCTCTCTCTCTCTCTCTCTCTCTCTCTCTCTCTCTCTCTCTCTCTCTCTCTCTCTCAGTGAACGTACTGGTAGGTGGGTCATTACTCTCCCTTGTCGTGTGAAGGTAAACTTGCCAAAAATTATAGTCGATCGTTCAAGACCGTTGGCGAAAGATTTTCTGAACGAGAGGCGATTATAGGGATACCGTGGCCAGATAGTGCTATACCCAGGGCTAGTATCGTAGTTAAGGGTGAAAATCTAATGTTGTTATGGTATGTTGTCGAATTCGAGGCAACACAGTGCCATACCCAGGGCTAAAACTGCAGTTAAGTGTGGAAATCTAATGGGTTTTTTACGGACTTGTCGAACTAGACGCGATTATAAGGTAAAGGGGCAAGATAGTGTTATTTGTCATAGTGATAATGTACTTAAGTTATGAGACTCCTTCCCATGTTTACCTCCAACATTCTCTTCTCCATTCCATCCTTGCTTTCCCACCTCAGCTCTTCCCTCACATCCCCTCTTCTTCCTTACTTTGCTCCCTTCCTCCGAGAAACCTCTCTCTCTTTTACTCAAATCCTCCTTCCCTCCTTCCAACACCCCCAGTTTCCCTCCCTCTCTTTCTCCAATACTTCCACCCTCCTTCCCTCCAACACTCTGTTTCTCCCTCCTTCCATTCCTCCGCCCACTTTTCTCTCTCCCGTACCCCTATTCTCATTCATCCCTCCCTCCCCCCGTCTTTCACCTCTCACCCTCCTTCTCTCCCTCTCCTTCTCTCCCTCCCATCGTCTTTATTGCTCATAACACAAAAACAAAAAACGCTTCCAGGTTGTCCCCTTTGTGAAGTCTGCTACAAACAGTTATACTTTCTTTTTTAGAAAGTTCCCTTTGATCACTGGCTGTCTCACTCAAATACAACAGAGAAAGGGAAGAGAATGGGGAGGAAGATGAGAGAAAGTAAGAGGGAAGAGAGAGAAGAGATGGGAGAAGAGGGTGTGTGTGTGTGTGTGTGTGTGTGTGTGAGTACGTACGTTTGTGTGTGTATGCGTGTAACTGATATGTAATTCCATTTTTCATCAAAACACCAACACACACATACACACACACACACACACACACACACACACACACACACACACACACACACACACATCTGACAGGTCACTGATGACTCTGACATTTAAATAACTCCAAATAAACCACTTTAATAACTCCACCCCTTCAACACCACACATATACTACACCATCACCCCTGACATAAGGTCCTTTCTGTACTCTAAAAAACACATGAATCTCACCCTAAATTACATCAATCTTGTGCAACACTCTCTTGCCTCTTGCCCTCCATGGTGAAATCCCGTTGAGAAAATTGCCCTTCAAGAGACTATCAAGTTGAGAATCAATTTCCTTTCGTATTATCTTCAGAAAAAATTGGTTATATGAAGTGACTCTTGTAGTGAAGGAGTAATTGGGAGGATGGAAGGAAGGCTGAGAGGTGAGGTGAAGTGAAGGTCTATTGTTGTGTGTGTGTGTGTGTGTGTGTGTGTGTGTGTGTGGGAATGAGAGACAGAGATAGACAAACAGACAGACAGAGAAAGAAAGAAAGAAAGAAAGAAAGAAAGAAAGAAAGAAAGAAAGAACCAGCAAATCACAGAGTACATAGAGTGATTACCCTGTGACCCTCTGATACAGGAGGAGGAGGAGGCGGAGAAGGAGGAGGAGGCGGAGAAGGAGAAGGAGGCGGAGAAGGAGGAGGAGGAGGAGAAGAAAGTGGGGGAGGAGAAGGAAGAGGAGGTCGAGGAGTAACACGTACCATTAGGCAGACAAACTATTCCTCCCTCTCTTACTTGGTTTCGTTCCAGGCGCCATCATAGAGGATATTTCTCGGTAAGGAGCTTCTGGATGGAATGCCTGGATCTTGGAAACGAGAAGAGGAGGAGGAGGAGGAAGAAAAGGAGAAGGAAGAAGAGGAGAAGACCATCTCTGTTTCACGACGACCCATGCGTGTAGTGTTCTGACCCTGACGCCAGAAAGACAGAGGGTCACCATCTTAAACCATGTGGAAGGGCGTGTTGGGATCCCTGAAGACTAGTAAGAGGAGGATCATCATCATTCTGGATCACTTAATCACAGTCCTTGGATCCCGGTACTGTATACTAGTAAAGAACGGATCGCCATTACCCTAAATCTTCGAGATATAGTTTAATGGATCGATGGAAACAAGTAAGAACAGAATCTTTGTTCCAGATACAGATGAATGAGTTTCTGGTTCCTGGGAGACGATAATGAATGGAACTTTCTTGTAGACCCTCCCGATGAAGCCTCTGGATGAAGACTCTGGATGAAGCCTCTGGATGAAGTCTCTGGATGAAGCCTCTGGATACAACCTCTGGATGAAGCCTCTGGATGTTGCCTCTAGATGAAGCCTCTGAATTATTAGATGCTAGCAAATAAATTCTTAATCGTAGACCACTGAAGTGAACGCTAGACCGCAGAAACCCTTGAACCAATAGACCCCTGGACCCCTGGACCCCTGAACCCCTGAACCCTTGAGCTCTTGAACCAATTGACCCTAAACCCCTAGAAGTCACACTGGCGAGTTCTCCTGCTTCAGATCCACGGAATGAAGCCTGTGTATCCGCGGGCTCCTGGAATCAATGAGGGGAACAGGAAAGGTCCACTGGCCACACACACACACACACACACACACACACACACACACACACACACACACACACACACAAACAGACAGGTATACAGACAGAAAGACAGACAGACACACCTACTGTACCTCCAGTAATTTATCAACAAAACACTGATAACCACGATTCAGGTGCACTACTAAGTAATCACTAACGCCGCCAGGTAAGAGGTCGGCCCATTGATCTGACGAAGGGTGTGTGAGGGGAGTGGGTGATAAAAGTGGTGGATAGAGAGAAACTGAGAGATAGAGTGAATTAAAGATATTGAGAGAGTGGGGGAAGATGGCTAGAATTAAAGAAAAAGAGAGAGAGAGAGATTGAAATATTGAGTGAATTAAAGAAAGAGAGGGGGAAGATGGATGAAATTAAAGAGAGAGAGAGAGAGAGAGAGAGAGAGAGAGAGAGAGAGAGAGAGAGAGAGAGAGAGAGTTCATTACTCCACCAACAAGCGGACTTTCCCTAAGGAGTCTCCGGACCGTCAAACTTGTGCTAAGAACTTACTAATCTTCCGCAGTAAATGCTCTTAACTATTAAGGAGCGCCAGTGTAGGCAAAAGGCGGACGAACGAACGCCTGGGGGATCTTTTGTGTGTCATTGTGAGGTCGAGGGAAGACGAACGATAGCCTGGCGTAGCTTTTGTGTGCCAGCGTAGGCAGAAGGTGGACCGAAGTATATAATGTCATAAAGAGAGAAAGAAAGAGAGAGAGAGAGAGAGAGAGAAAGAGAGAGAAAGAGAGAGAGAAAGAAATAGAGAGAGAGAGAGAGAGAGAGAGAGAGAGAGAGAGAGAATGAGAGAAAGAAAGAAAGAAATAGAGAAAGCGAGAGAGAGAGAGAGAGAGAGAGAGAGAGAGAGAGAGAGAGAGAGAGCTATAACACAGAGGTCACTTCCCACACAAACCATAACACTTTATGTTATGTTTAATGACCATTTTGAACACCACAACGACCACATACACGACACAACTATACTGTAAAACTCTCTTTCTATCTCTCTTTTTTACTCACTTTCTCTCTTTTTATCACTCAGGTTTATTTCTTTTTCCTCATTCTATCTCCTTTTCCTTGCTCCCTGTCTATCTGTTTACGGTTCTCTCCCGGTCTCTCTCCGTCCCCGTCTTTTTCTCCCCCTGTCTCCCTCCCCATCTTTCTCCCCCTGTCTCCATACCCATCTTTCTCCCCCTGTCTCCATCCCCATCTTTGTCCCCCTGTCTCCCTCCCCATCTTTCTCACCCTGTCTCCATCCCCATCTCTCTCTTCCTGTCCCCCCCCCCCGTCTCCTTGTTCAGTCTCACCCGTCCCTCTCATCCGTCTCTCCCCTCCCCCGTCTTCCCCCTCCCACAGTCACTTAATCTCTCCTCCCTGTCTCTGAACTTCTGGGTCATCAGTCATCTTAGGGAGAATTTATTTGACTCCACGTAAACCTCTCTGTGACGTAAGAGACACGTCACTGCTACGTCATCCAGGTGTCGCCAACAGGTGGTTCGTTGTTGTTTTTTTTGTGATTTTTATAATGTTATTTTTGTTATTATTATTATCATAGACAATAGCAAGGAGAGATAGTGATACAGATACGGACAGACAGTACCAAGGACAGACAGTAGTACGGACAGACAGTAGTAGTAGTAGTACCAGGTAGTCAAGGTGATGGTTGGTAATCAGTAAAGGACCAGACAGGTAGATAACTTTCCCTAACAGTAATGTAATTTGTTCTCTCTCTCTCTCTCTCTCTCTCTCTCTCTCTCTCTCTCTCTCTCTCTCTCTCTCTCTCTCTCACGGTACATTACAGTTCGATCGCCACAAAACTCAACAACTTGATCCTCTTCGTGATTGCTGGATCTTGGAGGGGGAAAAAGTATCGTCCCGCACCAGAGATTAATTTCCAGGCGAATAGAAGAAAGGATTTTTGGGCCCCGGAGAGGATTAATCCCAGTGCCTCCATTAAGCCCACACTGACCAATCACCGATCAGGGGAGCTCTAAAAATGGTGACTTGATTGTAGTTTTCCTCTCGATTGCCTAACTGCTGCTGGTGGTAGTGATGGGGAGGTGTAGTAGAGGGAGGAGATGTGTGTGTGTGTGTGTGTGTGTGTGTGTGTGTGTGTGTGTGTGTGTGTGTGTGTGTGTGTGTGTGATCTCTGTTTGTTTGTATGTAAGTGTGATTCGATGGGGGAAGGAAATTGAAGAAAGGATGAGAGGGGAGGAGGAAGATGAAAGACAGGGAGTGAAGCAAGACAGAGAGGAAGGAAAATGGAAGAGGAAAAGGTACAGAGCAGAAGATGAAAATGGAAAGATATAAGAAATAAGAGAAAGAGGGAAGAGGAAGAGGTGAGAAATAAGATACGTCACCAAGGCAACACGACCTCACATATTCAACGGCCTGCACACGACCTCTCTCTCTCTCTCTCTCTCTCTTTTGCCTGGCTCATAACTCCATCATGGCGGGAAGTTGAGTACAAAGAAACACGTTAATATTATTCCAGAGGTTGTGGCCGCCTGATTATGTTTGTTTACGTCCGATAGCCTTAAGCAGCCCCCAGTTATTGGTTTGTTTAAAGTCGATGCTTCTTATTGGTCCAAAAATCCAGCGAAAGAGAAAGAAGGAAACTTATTATGGCGATAGTACGATTGTTTGTTTAGATGCGATATTCTTTTGTTTTCAGGACGAGTCATCAGTAAAAAGCCAATAAATGCGTTCATGCTGTAACAAATTTTTACTGAAGATACAGGCCGCCAGAGTACCACCGAGGATTTGGTTTGTTTATATCCGATAGGCTTATATATTTCCGTGAAGTTTTACTCTTGAAATAATAAAAAAAAAAAAAAAATACGAGACAGAAACCACCTGGGGGACCTTCCGAGCCAGTCACCTGATTATGTCATGGTGGGAGTTTGTTTACAATGGATCAAAACTTAGGAAAAATAGTAGGGGTGAGATACCTGTAAGATATTCCATTGTTTTTGCTTTTGATTTTGATATATTTATTCACAAAACTGTTCATAATAGAAGAATCCGTCTAAATATGGTGGTGATTCGCGTGTTCCTTTACATACGATGTTTTTTTTGTTTGTTTGCGCGGTTACTTTGACAATATAATGAAGAAACTCATTAAAATCAGATCAAACAGAGCAAGACGGAGGTGGCCTGAAGCACCCTAGTGAGAATCAGATAATGATGTTGTTGGTTTAGGTTGTTGATGTTGATGCTCACTTGTTTTAAGACCTCTTGATGTTGATGCTCACTTGTTTTAAGACCTCTTGATGTTGATGCTCACTTGTTTTAAGACCTCTCCGTTTACGAAATCTATAGCGATATTCTGGTGCATTCGTCTGATTGGACTGAATGAAAGGGAGAGATGAAAGAAAGAGATACAGAAACAGAGGAAAACAGACAGAAAAAGAGAAACACAAAGATACAGAAAGAGTCAGAGAGAAAGAGAGAGAGAGAGGGAGAGAGAGAGAGAAAAAAGCAACGAAAAGAGGGGAAAAACAGATAAATTAAACGAGACTCGAGGGAGAGAGAGAGGCTGTAGTGGTAGACGGGAGGCAGCACGGTCACCACATAGCTTCCTCCCGCAGCTAAACAGCAATAGAAGTCAGCTACGTACGGCCACCCCCATATATACGGCCGTGAAAATAGTGGAACCTCTGATGGGCAACACTATTTTGTTTTTGTTGTGGTATTCTTATTCCAGATTACAACTACAATCTATCTATCTATCTATCTTTATTTATCTCTCATTTACTTTTCATTTACTTTTCATTTATTCCCCCCTTCTCCTAGTCTCTCTTCTCTTCCCCTTATTCACTTCCTCTACATCTTCCCTCCATTTATTACCTATCTCACTTTTGATCTCTTCCTCCCTCTCCCTTCCTTCCATTCATTCTATTCACCTCTCCTTTATTTTATTTCATCTTTTTCTTTATTTTTCCTTTCATCTTCTGTTTTTCTTCGTCTCTTCACTGTCTACTGTCACATTACTCTCTCTCTC
>CAUDMG010003229.1:1637500-1805000 GCA_958450375.1 Homarus gammarus
GCAGCGAAATTTGAAGTTGGGAATTTGCCAAGGTCCCGTTTCTTTTGCAAGTAACTATGCGATATTTTTTACTGAGAGAGAGAGAGAGAGAGAGAGAGAGAGAGAGAGAGAGAGAGAGAGAGAGAGAGAGAGAGAGAGAGAGAGACTGGTTCACACGCACTCCCCTGACTATGTTGATCAGCTCAGGTAAGCCGTCCTCAACGTGCTGAATCTAACACATCTACCGATACCCTTGAGAGAGAGAGAGAGAGAGAGAGAGAGAGAGAGAGAGAACAATCACACACACAACAAAGGCTGACTCAGGTACACACAATCTCGGCAGGTAGACCAGCAGGTGTAAGGGGGGAGGAAGGCCTCTGATCAGCAATCCTCGACTGCTTCACTGCTTCAAAGTGCCAAGTTCGAGGCACTTAGAACGAGCTAGTCCTTAAAGATGTCTTGTGGTGCTACAGTGACGTAAGTGTCGTCCTTCTTGTTATCATGGGGTTATAATGACGTCATCTAATACGATAATAACAATAACAATGACATAAATATTCGGGTTTAATTTTACGAAGCCTCATTAGGAAGTTTCGAGCCAGAAGAATCTATCTCAAGAGGCAAGTAGATGGGTTGAGACGAGTGTTGAGGTGTATAAGTGTAGGTGTACCGTACCTGGGGAAACACTCAGGTAAAGTTATAAGGTACAGGTAAAGTACAGGTAGTCTCCCACGCCCACACAAGTCATTAAGGTTCAGCTGGCCGACTCCCATGGTTGAGTTCAGGTAAATATTGGATTTTTTTTTTTTAACCATTTTTATTAGTTTGTTCCTTCCTTCCTCTTCCTCCTTCCTTATTACCTTACTTCCTTACTGCGTTGTGTTTCTAGTTCTCTTCTTCACTCCATTATTTTATTCTATTTCCCATCTATTTTTGGTTTTGTTTTATTAATTCAATCCTTTTTCCTCTTCCTTCTTAGTCTCTTGCGTCTTGTCTTTACGCTATATTGTTTTTGTTATTCCTTTCTTCTTCTTCGTCTCTCTCTCTCTCTCTCTCTCTCTCTCTCTCTCTCTCTCTCTCTCTCTCTCGCATCATTTTCTCTTAACGCCCATTTATTCCTCTGCTGCCAAGAACAGTGTCAGTAACAGTGCCAACAACCGTGACAACAACATCATCAGAAACAGTGCCAGGAATAGTGCCAACCCCCTCTATGGCCGGTCGTACTGAACAAAAACTAATTAAAGTGAACGAGAGTTTGAAGGTCACCCACGTTATGTATAAGGTGAAGGAGAGAGAGAGAGAGAGAGAGAGAGAGAGAGAGAGAGAGAGAGAGAGAGAGAGAGAGAGAGCTAACACATTATACACACACACACTCTCTCTCTCTCTCTCTCTCTCTCTCTCTCTCTCTCTCTCTCTCTCTCTCTCTCTCTCTCTCACTTTACACCATTATAACCTTCAGTAATTAACCCAGTGTCAATATTGTGTTGGGTTTTTGATTAAGTTAATGAGACGACCAATAAATAAAGTTACAAATTACTGAACACTTTAACTGGGGGAAAAAATATACGCTGATAATAAAAGGTGTAGTCATTATCACGTCATATTATTGGGTGATTAGTATGGTTTATCTGTCTGTCTGTCTGTCTGTCTTTTACTCTCACACACACACACACACCTGCAGTCCGCCACTACAACATAATTCAGCCCATAAGAGCCCGCACCGATAGATATAAGAACAGCACCATCCCATCTATTGTTAAAATAATAAACAACTCCTGATTTATGTACTGTACAGCCCTGTAAATGTATTCAATGCATATTATATCATTATGTCTAAATCAAATGTAAGTCTGTATATTTTCAGCCACCGTTTATTATTATTATTATTATTATTATTATTACACAGACTCAGAGGAATCGAAACTCTCCCGGTCCATTAATTACTCATCATCTTCTTCTCCTCTTCCTCTTCACTCTCCTCTTTCTCTTTTTCCTCCTCCTCCTCCCCCTCGTCTTCTTCTTTATCCCCGTCCTCTTATCCTCTTTTTCTTAGAATTTTTATCTCTTTCACAACGAAGAATAACGAGTAACTTAGTGAGAGATAAAACTCTCTCTCTCTCTCTCTCTCTCTCTCTCTCTCTCTCTCTCTCTCTCTCTCTCTCTCTCTCTCTCTCTCTCTCTCTCTCTCTCTCTCTCTCCTAATATCTCAAGTGTACGTCTACAGATCACTGGGTGTTAGGGGAAACTAAACTAGAATATACGACTCATTGTAAACTGTCGCACCCATAATCGTCGAGAGTAATGGTGGTATTGTTGCCTCAGAGTACAGTACAGAGATAAGATAAGATAAGATACTGTAATAAAAACAAAAAAAAAACAATAAAAACATTCATTTGATTATAAATTACAAAACAAAAAATAAAGTTTAATGTTTTGTCGTTGTTTTGGGACTGTAGGAGGTATTTTGTTGTGAACTAATGTTTTAGAGGAATTATACGGCTAGCAACGCTGTAAATCCTCCCCCCCCCTCCCTCCCCCCTACCCCACGCCCACCCCCACCCCCCCCCCCCCCCACCCTCCCACCCCCCCCCCACCCCTTCCGCATTTACAGGAAAAAAACTGTTTACTTTTAGATGAAACTTTCGTACCGCTCTTCACGCTCTACAGGACACTCAAGTCTCTACCGCAACAAACAACTAAAAAACAAACACAAAAAAACAAACACAAAACTTTAACCTGGTAACTTTACTTATGAACGACATATCACAGGTCATTACGGGTCACCAACCACTCAAACTACATATGAATCTGACCCGTATGACACAGTGGATGTGGTATAACACCGTCTTCATCTGATAGGTCAAATGAGATCATCGGGCACCAAGAAACTTAATAATTTTGAGCTTTATGATACAATAGGTGTGGTAAGGCACGTTCATAACTACTAAGCCTTATAACACAACCCAGGTGGTATAGCATGTTGCTCACCCTATCCCTTACCACAAAACCTACCAATATGAGTTTAATGACCCAATAACATGTGATTTAGCACTTTCTTCCACCTACTACATCACCTCACTTCTCAACATTCTCAACCTTATGACATTTTCGGCGCTGCATAGCACATTCTTCACCCTAATAGGTCACCTGCTACTTAATCTGAGCCTTATGGTACAATAACTGTGGTTTAGCACTTTGTGTGGTCTAGTAAATCACTTCAGGAGACGCGTATGTGACTACAGATGTGGGATAACACTTTCTTCAGCTCTCTCTCTCTCTCTCTCTCTCTCTCTCTCTCTCTCTCTCTCTCTCTCCCTCAAACTATTATAAGACTCACTCAAAACAATTGTCTTTAACATTCCTCAAAGGTCCTAAGACAGCACAGCCACGACAAAAGCCAACCAAACAAAATCCATATATAGATTAACAGCACATCTTCCTGCACACTGATTGGTCGGGAAAACTCACAGCCAATTAACAATGAGAGTCTCTAGATACACCATAGAAGTCCAAAGAGATCAAACCGGGGAGAAAACCAACCAACCAGAACGAGGATAACAATTAAGGACATATAATCCCAACTCCCTGATTGGTTAGGGGAAAAGTCACAGCCTTAGTAACGATGAAAACTTTTAGTGTCCCCTTAAAGTCCCAAGATATTACATTCCGGGTAAAAAAAACAACCAATCACAACGAGGATAGAGATTAAGAGCATTTATTCCCCTCTCCTGATTGGGGGATTGTGAGGATCAGGTGTTCATTACCGAAGAAAGGAAACATCCAGAAATTAGAGAAGACAAGGCCACGTAATAACCTGTTGAGGACGTCGGGCCATGTTACTTTTATTAACATCAAACAAAACGTAAAATAAAAAAAAAAAATGCAATAAAAAATAAAATATCAAAAACAAATTCTTTAAAATAAGACAGAATTTAATTAATGAGTTACATGACAAAAGACAAAAGAAAAACATGGATAAAAATATATCCAAAGGACGATGTTGTTAAGTAGTCAAACTTCGTGAAAAATCTGATGTTACCACCACACACACGAACACAGATTATTATTATTATTATTATTATTATTATTATTTTTATTTGTTATGTTGTTGTTGTTCTTGCAGCTGTTGTTGTTTAAACCATCACCATCTCCACACTAAACTAACCTCACTCTACTGGGGTTAATGACGTCACTAAACATATTACACCAAACTGGCTTAAACATGTTTGGTGTTAATAATGACTTCACCTGTCCAATTAAGCGGGGCTGCAGAGGCGTTGATTACCTGCCTGATGGACCTACCTGGGTGTACCTGACAACCCCCGTGTGTCCTAGTGGAGAGACGTGAGCACTGTGAGAATAATAATAATAATAATAATAATAATAATAATAATAATAATAATAATAATAATAATAATAATATAAAGTTATAAACAGAACTATATACTGCAGATATATAATGACAGGTATATAATGACAGGTATATAATGAAAGGTATGTAATGACAGATATAAATACTCCAGGTATATTGTCCAGGTGTATAGGACAGGTGCGTAGTAATTAAAACAGAGAACTTGCAGCAAACTTTAATTCTTCGGCTCCTAAAATCCGATTAAATTCTTCAATAATTAAGGGAAAGAAAAATTGGCGTAGTAAATATTGTGGCGAGAATTAATTGGAAATAATTATAATTAAGATGGATTAAATATGACTGGTTGGGGCTAATGAGTAATAATTAGATGGAGTTTTGATTGATTATAAAGTTGAATAAGGTTTAGATGGCCTCTCTCTCTCTCTCTCTCTCTCTCTCTCTCTCTCTCTCTCTCTCTCTCTCTCTCTCTCTCTCTCTCTCCCACACAGTAAGGCCCTCACTACAACAAGCGCCACACCGTCACTGCTGTTTACTCCCACATAAACAAAGTGACGCGCTCTCTCCTGGGTACTAAAGGTGTCTCCACCCAAGCCATATTGTATACCACCATCACCACTCTCTTGTTGGCACTGTTGTTGGCACTGTTCCTGGCACTGTTGTTGGCACTGTTGTTGGCACAGTTCCTGGCACTGTTGTTGGCACTGTTCCTGACACTGTTGTTGGCACTGTTCCTGGCACTGTTGTTGGCACTGTTCCTGGCACTGTTGTTGGCACTGTTCCTGGCACTGTCATGTTAATTAACTACTTTAGCTATCCCTTTTTAACTTACCCCATTTCAACCCCTCCCTCTTCCCTCTCCCCTCTCATTTCCCCCCTCCTCCTCGTCCTCGTCTCCCCTTCCCTCCCTCACACCTCCCCTCCCCCTCCCCCAGATTGTAGCCCGCCTCCCCCTTCCTGGCAAATTGGACAGGCAAAGTCATTATTAATCTGAAACGTGTTTAAACAAGTTCGATAACGTGTTTAGTGACCCCGTCGACCCAAGCTGGCTGAGGTCATGTTCGGAGAGAGAGAGAGAGAGAGAGAGAGAGAGAGAGAGAGAGAGAGAGAGAACACTGGCAGTAAAATCAATGAAAGTTCGTTTGGTTTAAAATGTCAGAGATGAGATTAAAAACAAAAAACAAACACCATTTACTGTTGATTTTATTTTATTTTTATTTTTTTTTTTTTTTTTTTTTGTATTACGAATTGTCTGTTTTGGAAATGTAAACAGACGGGGCGGATAGACACACACACACACACAGACAGACACAAACACACAGGCAGATACACAGCCAAACAGACAGCTAGACAGGAGGCAAACAGAAACAAACACAGACAGACAAACAGACAGGCAAACAAAAAGACAGACATGAACAGATAGACGCAGATACAAGTACACGTAAACAGACAAACGTACAGGGACAGACAGACAGACAGACGTAAAAGACAGAGAGACAGACAGACAGACAGACAGAGAGACAGATCAACGTAATGTAGTAGGAATAATAACAGAGGCTGATAATATTGTTCAGTTAAATAAATAAACTCGAGTCAATTTCAACTTCAAACAGAATTTATTGACAGAGAAAAAAATACGCCAGGTATATTTATATTGTCTGTTTATATACCTGAAAGTCTGTATACCTGTCTGTTTATATACCTGAAAGTCTGTATACCTGTCTGTTTATATACCTGAAAGTCTGTATACCTGTCTGTTTATATACCTGAAAGTCTGTATACCTGTGTGTTTATATACCTGAAAGTCTGTATACCTGTCTGTTTATATACCTGAAAGTCTGTATACCTGTCTGTTTATATACCTGAAAGTCTGTATACCTGTCTGTTTATATACCTGAAAGTCTGTATACCTGTGTGTTTATATACCTGAAAGTCTGTATACCTGTCTGTTTATATACCTGAAAGTCTGTATACCTGTGTGTTTATATACCTGAAAGTCTGTATACCTGTCTGTTTATATACCTGAAAGTCTGTATACCTGTCTGTTTATATACCTGAAAGTCTGTATACCTGTCTGTTTATATACCTGAAAGTCTGTATACCTGTCTGTTTATATACCTGAAAGTCTGTATACCTGTGTGTTTATATACCTGAAAGTCTGTATACCTGTCTGTTTATATACCTGAAAGTCTGTATACCTGTGTGTTTATATACCTGAAAGTCTGTATACCTGTCTGTTTATATACCTGAAAGTCTGTATACCTGTCTGTTTATATACCTGAAAGTCTGTATACCTGTCTGTTTATATACCTGAAAGTCTGTATACCTGTCTGTTTATATACCTGAAAGTCTGTATACCTGTGTGTTTATATACCTGAAAGTCTGTATACCTGTCTGTTTATATACCTGAAAGTCTGTATACCTGTCTGTTTATATACCTGAAAGTCTGTATACCTGTCTGTTTATATACCTGAAAGTCTGTATACCTGTCTGTTTATATACCTGAAAGTCTGTATACCTGTCTGTTTATATACCTGAAAGTCTGTATACCTGTGTGTTTATATACCTGAAAGTCTGTATACCTGTCTGTTTATATACCTGAAAGTCTGTATACCTGTCTGTTTATATACCTGAAAGTCTGTATACCTGTCTGTTTATATACCTGAAAGTCTGTATACCTGTCTGTTTATATACCTGAAAGTCTGTATACCTGTCTGTTTATATACCTGAAAGTCTGTATACCTGTCTGTTTATATACCTGAAAGTCTGTATACCTGTGTGTTTATATACCTGAAAGTCTGTATACCTGTCTGTTTATATACCTGTATCTTTATATACCTGAAACTTTATATACCTGTATTGTTTACTGTATATAATTGAGTGTTTATATACCTGACAGTTTATATACGTGTTTATATACCTGACAGTTTATATACGTGTTTATATACCTGACAGTTTATATACGTGTATGTTTATTTGTCTATCTATCTATTTGTGTGTCGATAGATTTATATAACCGTATATTTATTTATTTCTCCGTCTCTCTCGTTCATTCTCTTTCCTTTCTGTTCTAATTTTTTCCCTCTTTCTCTCCCTTCATACACTAGATCCGGCAAGACACAAACATAGAATTCGAATCTTTATAACCAGCTAAAATTAGGCTCAAAATCCCTTATACTTCATATACTAGATCCTATAAAAACAAATAGAGAATTCGAGGCTTTATATCCTACTAAAACACAGCTCAAAATCCCTTCTCCACCTAATGGCAACTTCCAAACATCTGTGTCTCGGAAACTACCAAACAAAACGGTCTTGAAACACTAAACACACTCACACACACACACACTCACACACACACACACACACACACACACACACACACACACACACACCCACACACCCACACACACCTGCCAACTCTCACTGCTTCTAAACGGGGGGCGACATATTCAACAAATCATGTGTGAATGCATAAAATGTTACTCAAAATCGGTCTAGTTGTCGTCAAGGTGTGAGTGAGAGAGAGGGTTATGTGGGTGGGTGAGGGAGAGGAAGGATTATGAGTCTTAGGGAGAGTGTGGATAAAGGTTAGAGTTTCCTAGCCACGGGATTGGTTGAGATGGTTATTACGTCAAACAATCCTGGGTTAATGACATCATATGTAAACAAACTCGGGGTATTGGGTTGAGCAGGTGATGTGCGTGCGGGCGCGGGCACACACACACACACACACACACACACACACACACACACACACACACACACACAGAGGAAGGGAGAGAGGGAGGAAAATAGGAAAGAAAAGAGAGAGAACGAGGAAAGGAAAGATGGTCAGGATAAAGGAAGGAGAAAGGAAAAGAGAATAAAGAATAGAAAGACAAATAATGACACGAAGAAGAAGATTAAAAGAACAACAACAACAACAACAAGAAACAAATACTTTATAATTACCAATAATAAGAGGAGTTTTACCACAAGACTTTATAACGGGGTTTAAAATCTGACTCCTGTTATCTTACCAACACTATCAGCGACCTCATTAAGACGACGATCACCAGGACCCCCTAACTGTAATGACTATCAGGTGATTAGGAGAGAGAGAGAGAGAGAGAGAGAGAGAGAGAGAGAGACATCATCGTCCATGTCTCTTTATCTCACATTCTAACACTCTTATTATCTCCACCTTCTCCTCTTCTTCACCTTTTTCACTCTCCTACTCCTCCTCCTCCTCTTTATCCTCCTTCTCTCCTTCTATTCCCTCTTCCTCCTCATCCCATAACTCACCCTTAAGCCTTCTCCTCTCCCCTCCCTCTCCCCCATACCCCATCTCTCCCCACTCGTAACTACTCCTCATATAATCAGAGAGCCGTACCCTTAACGAGGTGATTAGGTAGTTGCATCACATCAGTTCCCACCTTAGTACAAGAGGTGGTGGTGGTGATGGTCGTGCTGATGGTGTGTGTGTGTGTGTGTGTGTGTATGTATGTATGTATGTATGTATGTATGTATGTATGTATGTATGTATGTATGTATGTCTAAAACTACATATATGTATATTTCAAACACTATCATTATTATCAATATACTTTCCTAATACAAATCATACAACAAACCCGTATATGAACTAATACACCGAATATTAACTAATTTCTACTGATTCCACAGGTAAAAGCTAATCACCAAACTCGACGTTCCAACAAATTAGCAGATCCCAAACACTGATGTCAAGTTAGGTAATTGAATATCAAACAGCCTGGTTGTATTAGTATTACCTAGACTTTACTTTTGATCAATTTCCATTCAGAGGATTTTGTGAATTATTGTTGAACGTAGAGAATTTAATATGTGTGTGTGTGGATGTGTAATAATAATAATAATAATAATAATTAACGGTTTATTGAAAGAGCTTGGCAGCCAGAAGGCTGAAAATATACAGTTACATATTTGGGGAGTGGGTTACGAATTACAAATAATATACAAGTAACATAAGTGACACAAATAAGACATATAATAACTTAGATGGGGAAAAGCTCAAACTACAGTTCAATTCAACATAGTGACAGTGTTACAGTATTACAAGTTATTGATAATTTTTACAATGGTTGGGACTGGGCTGTTCTTATAGCGATCAGTTCGTGCACGTATGGGCTGGATGCGGTTGTGGTGTCGAACAGCAATTCTCGGACAAGGGACCTCGGGTGGTAGTAGGAGCCGGTGTCGAAAGGGTCAGTGTGTTGAGCGCTTCTTGATATGTGGAGTAGGAGGAGGAGAGAATAATCTTGCATGCCCTCTTTTGCACTTTTTCTAGGTGTTTACGTTGTGTGGCATTTAGGGAGGAAGACCAGGTGGGGGAGGCATAGGTGAGCTTGGGAAGTATGAATGTTGTGTAAACACTGAGGAGCTCGTGTGCAGGAACTCCGAGGGACTTGAGTCGGCGGAGGAGGTGGAGACGGAAACTGGAGGATTTGACAACTTCATTGACGTGTGGCTTCCAATTTAGTTTGTTGTCTATGGTGACGCCGAGGAGCTTCGTGGAATCTACGACCTGGAGTGTGTTCGGACCTAGAGTAATGGAAGGAGGTGGGACAATGTCGGAGGAGAGGTTGTGTGTGTGTGTGTGTGTGTGGATGTGTGTGTGTGTGTGTGTGGGTGGATGTGTGTGTGTGTGTGTGTGTTTCTCTCTCTCTCTCTCTCTCTCTCTCTCTCGTTCTTCTTGTTCTTTTTCTTAATATAGTTACGGTAGAATCAGCAAATGTTTAAACAATACAATAGTTTACCCCGACATTCTCTTAGGTCATGAAACTCTACGGTGATTGCTACCCACATTTCACTATCTAATTTGTTTATTATTATTATTATTAATTATTATTATTATTATCATTATTATTATTATTATTATTATTATTATTATTATTATTATTAACAATAGTAGTAGTAGTATCATTATCATTATCATCCTCATTATCATCATCATCATCATCATCATCATCATCATCATCATCATCATTATTATTATTATCGATTACATTACAAGTTTCAGTCTCCCTCTCACTCACTCAACTTCTCGTGGGTGATGAAAGTGATAAACCACAAGCACCAGTTAGGTCGAGAGTCATAGAGAATAACACGAGTTGGTCAGCCTTAGGTGTTATTGTGTCTTGGAGTGATGTGTACCATAAGTAGTGTAGTGCAGAGTAGGTCAACAGCATCTAGATGGGTGTAGGTAGGTGTCAGGTGTAGGTGGGTGTCAGGTGTAGGTGGGTGTCAGGTGTAGGTGGGTGTCAGGTGTAGGTGGGTGTCAGGTGTAGGTGGGTATCAGGTGTAGGTGGGTGTCAGGTGTAGGTGGGTGTCAGGTGTAGGTGGGTGTCAGGTGTAGGTGGGTGTCAGACGTAGGTGGGTGTCAGGTGTAGGTGGGTATCAGGTGTAGGTGGGTGTCAGGTGTAGGTGGGTATCAGGTGTAGGTGGGTGTCAGGTGTAGGTGGGTGTCAGGTGTAGGTGGGTGTCAGGTGTAGGTGGGTGTCAGGTGTAGGTGGGTGTCAGGTGTGTGTTAGGTGGGTGTAAGTGAATATAGGTGGGTATAGGTGTATGCCTTTGTCCATCTATCTCTCTCTCTCTCTCTTACACACACACACACACATACACACACACACACACACACACACACACACACACGCACACACACACACATATCGCTGGTGGTGGCTGGGAGGGAAATATAGAGAGAGAGAGAGAGAGAGAGAGAGAGAGAGAGAGAGATGACGTAACCAGCCTCGCAGAACAGGTAATTACAGGTGTGTTTGGAGCGAGTCTTTACCTTCGTACGGCTGGCAGGGGGTGCGTCAATGAGCCCCCCCCCCCCCCTCATCAGCGTGGAATATTACCGAGCAGGGCGATACGACACTCCCTCTTAATTACCAAAGTTGCTATCACACTCCTCCCTGCCATCACTTACACCATGACTGTCACAGGGAGGAGATGGCTCTCTCTCTCTCTCTCTCTCTCTCTCTCTCTCTCTCTCTCTCTCTCTCTCTCTCTCTCTCTCTCTCTCTCTCTCTCTCTCTCTCTCTCTCTCTCTCTCTCACGGTTAAATATCAAGGTCTCGACACAGGTACATTACAAGCTTCGTAAAGTTAGGTCGAAACTGCTGATCAGGTGTCGTGAATATATTAATTAATTTCGTGGTAACTTTTAGTAATGTTCTGTACACAGCTTAGTGAATTAACTTTGTTGTGTGGGAGAGCGTAGGTGGGTGTGTAGGTGGGTGTGAAGGAGGGTGTGGTAGTGGGTGGGAGAGTGTAGGTGGGTGTGTAGGTGGGTGTGAAGGAGGGTGTGGTAGTGGGTGGGAGAGTGTAGGTGGGTGTGTAGGTGGGTGTGAAGGAGGGTGTGGTAGTGGGTGGGAGAGTGTAGGTGGGTGTGTAGGTGGGTGTGAAGGAGGGTGTGGTAGTGGGTGGGAGAGCGTAGGTGAGTGTGTAGGTGGGTGTGGTAGTGGGTGAGAGAGTGTAGGGGATGTGTGGGCGGGAGAGAGTGAAAATATATAGGGAGTGTGGAAGTGTGAGATAGAGAAAGAAAGAAAGAGAGAGAGAGAGAGAGAGAGAGAGAGAGAGAGAGAGAGAGAGAGAGAGAGAGAGAGAGAGAGAGGGGAGGGGGGCAGGACGCTACAGTAAACACTATCAATACTGGACTAATTGGGGAACATCGCTAATGCCTGTATTGGTCGTACACGTTTAAGTATCACCACTCTGTTGCTTATGACTCTCTCTCTCTCTCTCTCTCTCTCTCTCTCTCTCTCTCTCTCTCTCTCTCTCTCTCTCTCTCGCTTCAGTACCATTAAATCCTTCAAAGTGCCATGGAATCCTACAGAGCGCCACTGAATCCTACAGAGTACCATTCAATCCTAGAGTGCCATTTAATCCTAAAGAGTGCCATTATATCCCACAATGTGTCATTAAATCCTACGAGGGATCCTTCGGTGTGCCATTAAGCCCTACAGAGTGCCATCATATCCTACGTGAATATCCTTTGATGCCACTGAAGCCTACAATAAAGTTACCAAGGAGCCTAGTGCCGCTGAATGTTGGGCCAGAGCGATGTGAGAGGGGAGATGTGAGAGGTGGAGATGTGAGAGGGGAGATGTGAGAGGGGAGACGTGAGAGGTGGAGATGTGAGAGGTGGAGATGTGAGAGGGGGAGATGTGAGAGGTGGAGATGTGAGAGGTGGAGATGTGAGAGGGGGAGATGTGAGGGGGGAGATGTGAGAGGGGAGACGTGAGGGGGGGAGATGTGAGAGGTGGAGATGTGAGAGGTGGAGATGTGAGAGGGGGAGATGTGAGAGGGGAGATGTGAGAGGGGAGATGTGAGAGGGGAGATGTGAGAGGGGAGATGTGAGAGGTGGAGATGTGAGAGGGGAGATGTGAGAGGTGGAGATGTGAGAGGGGAGATGTGAGAGGTGGAGATGTGAGAGGTGGGGATGTGAGAGGGGAGATGTGAGAGGGGAGATGTGAGAGGGGAGATGTGAGAGGTGGAGATGTGAGAGGGGAGATGTGAGAGGTGGAGATGTGAGAGGTGGGGATGTGAGAGGGGAGATGTGAGAGGTGGAGAGGGAAAGGGGAGAAGAGGTTGAGTATGAAACTTGTGAGAGGGGAAAGACGAAGTAGACGAGAAGGGAGAAATAATATGAGAAGGGGAGAGAGAACTAAGAAGAGAAATTGATACGATAAGAGAGAAGAGAGACAGAGAGACAGACAGACAGACAGACAGAGAGACAGACAGACAGATATAAACAGATAGATAGATAGATAGATACCGTGTAAAATCGTCATACTCAATGATTCAATATGTATATAGACGATGCAGATATACAAACAGTGGCATATACTCTCTCTCTTTCTCTCTCTCTCTCTCTCTCTCTCTCTCTCTCTCTCTCTCTCTCTCTCTCTCTCTCTCTCTCTTCTTCTTTTCCACATATTTGTCTTCCAGTTCCCATTAGTTCTGTTGTTCTCTGTGTTATCACTCTCCTCCTCCTCTTCCCCCCATCATCATTCTTCCTGCCTATGTCTCTTCCTCTCGCCCTCCTCCACCATCTTCCGCTTCTCCTTCATCACTCTCTTTCCCTTTCCTTCAAATTTATTACCGTAATTTCCCTGTTCTCATCCGACTCATTGGTTTTATTTCTTTAACATCCCCAACCTCTCTCTCTTTCTCTGTCTCTCTCACTCTCTCTCTCACTCACTCACTCACTTTATCTACCCTAACTTTAAAACACATATACAAACAAGCGAACTCATACACTTAATAAATAATCACCCAACACACACAGAAAAAATGTCCATTAATTTTCACTCACTGAATAAAAGCGCCGCCCGCCGCCCGTCGCCCGTCGCCCGCCGCCCGCCGCCCGTCGCCCGCCGCCCGTCGCCCGCCGCCCGTCGCCCGCCACCTCCTCCAAAATAAAGAAAAAAATGAGCATCGGACATAAACAAATCTCCCACAACATCATCAGCTGACTGGACTGATGATCCCTGAGGCCATCGTCGCCTCCGAGCTCAACATAAACTAAAATATTATCATAAATCTCTATTATTTTATGGATAACAGCTGCGGCAGAACAAAAGACCATCGTATATAAACATAATAAGCTGACTAGGAGGAGCTTCTGCCACGATTGCTTTGGCTCCGATATAAATGTTTGCTATTATTTAGGGACTGAAACCTCCATAAAAAAAAAAGACTATCGTATATAAACAAACAGATCTAAACAAAGGGATGGAATTACCTTTGATCTATATAGTTCTCTTTTAAGAATAATTACCTTTGAAATGATCTAGTGTTATTTTATATCTAGCTTTTGATGACGTTAATTACTGATTTGAGTGAAGAGGACAGACAGGCAGACAGGCAGACAGACAGACAGACAAATGACCACCCTTACAAACACAGAGGCAGAAAGACATAAACACACAGACAGACAGACAGACAGACGCCTCTCATTCCGATAAACAAACATTTCGTGGTTTTCATCGTCCCCTTTTTATCAGCTGACAGGTGATTACTGCCTGGTATGCAAATCAGGTCAGTTAACATACATACATTCATACATACATACATACATACGTACATACATACATACATATAGTAATTAAGTATGACGACAGAATAGATGTTAATATTACCATAATACAAGTAAGATCAGTTTATATTAATTGCCAAGTGTGTGTATGTGTGTGTGTGTGTGTGTGTGTGTGTGTGTGTGTGTATGTGTGTGTGTGTGTGTGTGTGTCAAACGGAGTCCATCAAAAGAAACTCATAATTATATGCATTACATCTTATAGGATAAACCGAGACACGTGTTTGGTTTATATTACGTATTAGCAAAGGAGGGAAGGAAGGAGGGAAGGAAGGAAGGAGGGAAGGAGGGAAGGAGGGAGGGAGGGAAGGAGGGAGGGAGGGAAGGAAAGAGATGCGAAGAAGAGGAGAAGCGAGACAGGGATACAACGTATGGATGATTGGTTAAAGAGAAGCGGTGATAAGAGAGAGAGAGAGAGAGAGAGAGAGAGAGATAACTCCACATACTGTATATGAACCAAATATCCAAATACAAAAGTCCTGAAACAAAAATAAAAACAGATATAAAAGTCAGGAACAAAAGCCACGCACTAAAACATTTCCTCTTAAGTAAGTTGAAACAATTTAACAAACTTTTCTCTCCCGTGTCTTTATTTTTGTCTCTCAACTTAGAGACCTTGAGAAGAGATATAGGAGGAGATTAGGTTAGGTTAGGTTAGGTTAGGTTAGGTTAGGTTAGGTTAGGTTAGGTTGAGGTGAGTTGAGGTTAGGTTAGGTTAGACGGTCTATGAGTGAAGGCCAGCTGACCTCCGCCGCTGCCGTTCATCTACAAGACAAATGGTACGATCACCTTGTGGGAGAACGAGAGAGGAGGAGCAGGTGAAGGTGATGGTAGTGAAAGGAGAGGTAGAGACGGAGGTGAGGAGGGAGGGAGGGAGGGAGGGAGGGAGGGAAGGAGGGAGGGAGAGGAGGGAGGGAGGCAGGGAGGGAGGGAGGGAGGGAGATGAGAGGAGGGAGATGAGAGGAGGGGAGGGGAGGGGAGGTGATTGAGTGGGTAGAGAGACTTGGGGAGAGTGAAGGAGATTGAATGGATTTTTCAGTGAGTGAAAGTGTTTTTGTTCATGTGAGGTCTCTCTCTCTCTCTCTCTCTCTCTCTCTCTCTCTCTCTCTCTCTCTCTCTCTATCTATCTATCCCTCTATCTATCTATCTATCTTGATTTAAGCGTTAGATCCTTTATTTTAACATGTTAAATAGGTACAAACGATAACTATCACGGTAAAATATCATCACCTGGTGTAATTAACATGTTAAATAGGGCAGGAGACACCTCCATTACGGTAATTCTCACCAGGCACCATTAAAGAACCTGTTAGTGACTCGACCAGACAAGCGCCTCCGTCGACACCATTATGTTAATGTGATTAGCGTATGCATAGGGGTGTCAGGTGTGTGTCAGGTGTTTGGGGAGAGTGTCAGGTGTGTGGGGAGGGTGTCAGGTATGGGGAGGGTGGGGAAGGTGTCAGAGAGAGAGAGAGAGAAAGAGAGAGAGAGAAAGAGAGAGAGAGAGAGAGAGACCAGAGCCTCCATTCCACGTCTAGGAAATTTTTAAATATTTAATGTGGAAAAAAAAAGATCATTTTATACTCCGGTAAAGTTTTGGTTATTTTCTTCAGGGGGGTATTTTTCTGTCTGTCTGTCTGTCTGTTTGTCTGTTAAATTCACTTGTAGTTATTTATTTCATTTTTATCTATGTTATTTTTCTTTTTGCGTCTCTCTCTCTCTCTCTCTCTCTCTCTCTCTCTCTCTCCCTCTGTTGTCTCTGAGTCCAGCAACAATATCCTCTGTGTGTGTCAATGAATTTCATGTATTCTGTTTCACAACTGTGTATTTTTGTTTTTTGTTTTTCATTTCACCTCACACCCTTCCATACACTTCTCCATTTACCTTCCTTTCACCGCCCTATATACTTCACTGGTTTCCCTCTCTCTCGTTCTCACTTTCTCCACAAGGGACGAAATATTCCTCACAGTATATATATATTTCACCTACGATATTGCACCACCCACGGTCTATTTCACCTGGCTTACTGCAATATACCTCACAACTCTTCAATACTGCGATATATATATTTTACCTTGTCCATATTTATAGTGAATATCTAGGGTTCGTTTGTATTAGTTTATCCTACACGGTATTGGTGATTTCCTAGGTAAGGTAGAAGGGTGGGTTTGTACGTTTTTTGTAGTGGTGAGAATCTGATATTGTTCTTCGTTCTAATGTTTACACTGGATCGTCTTTTCTCCTATTAGTATCGTTTCATTCGACCGTTTGTTTACACTGGATCGTCTTTTCTCCTGTTAGTATCGTTTCATTCGACCTTCTTTTGTTTACACTGGATCGTCTTTTCTCCTATTAGTATCGTTTCATTCGACCGTTTGTTTACACTGGATCGTCTCTTCTCCTATTAGTATCGTTTCATTCGACCTTCTTTTGTTTACACTGGATCGTCTCTTCTCCCATTAGTATCGTTTCTTTCGACCTTCTGTTGTTTACACTGGATCGTCTCTTCTCCTATTAGTATCGTTTCATTCGACCTTCTTTTGTTTACACTGGATCGTCTCTTCTCCCATTAGTATCGTTTCTTTCGACCTTCTGTTGTTTACGCTACTGTCAGATCGTCTCTATTCCCATTATTATCGCTTCACTCGACCTTCTTTTGTCTAGTCACCATCTTGTACCATAACTGTCCAATCTATGACCTGTCCAATATTTTACTCAATCTGTCCAACTATAAACAAAGGCGCATCACATCCATATCATTGACCGTAATTATTTCTATATTCCACTCCACCTAATTACTAATAGTTGGAGGTAAATAATTAGCAAGAGTAGATCCTGGCAATGTTGAACACTAATGCCCATGGCGGGGGGTGGGAGGGGGAGAGGGGAAATTACCTGAATTCATAAGTTTTCTGTAATTCCACATTGCATTGCAAATTGCAGTAAATTGCAGTTTTAGTATGAACGTTTGTATGTGTAATGTTGTAATTATCGCTATTGTTTTAAATTTTGTGGGGCTAATGATTCTTGTATATGTGTGTGTGTGTGAGAGAGAGAGAGAGAGAGAGAGAGAGAGAGAGAGAGAGAGAGAGAGAGAGAGAGAGAGAGAGAGAGTCAACAGTAAAAACAAACAAATAACTCACCTACTTCACTTCATCTTTAAAAAAAAATCATGTGTAAAGTTAAAGAAAATAAATGTCAGAAGAAAGGACTTGTTGACACATTATATATAACCACCATCTTTATTCTGTCCAGATGGCGTAGCTGAGACGCAGTGGTTCCCGTGTTGTTGTTGTTATAAGAAAACAAAACAAAAAAAAACAATAGAAAGATATCAGAGTAGAAAACAACGAAGGATTGATATAGGATTAAAAAAAACAAAGATGAAACGATGGTAATGGAGGAAGAGACTATCCCATGTAAACACACGAATGGTATTAAATTCTCACCACCCAAGTCCTACTCTATCTGGAGGCCCAGCCACCAAGACAGTGAGAAAGATTTTAAGAGACTAAATGACGTACGGACACAGAACCAAACATTAAAAATAATCTGAATAACAAAATAAAGTCTGACGATGATTTAATGAAACTCGGGCCGGGAAGAATAAACTCTCTCTCTCTCTCTCTCTCTCTCTCTCTCTCTCTCTCTCTCTCTCTCTCTCTGTTAAATTTTATCATAAAGTTAATATTGATATAATTTACAAATGCCACCAACCACCTGTAATGACCATCTGTGTTAGCCATCTGTGTGTGTGTGTGTGTGTGTGTGTTTATGACAGGCAAAAACAAACAAAACAACAAACACAAATAAACAAGCAAGTAACACAAACTACAACCACACAAAAACAAAAACAAAAACAAATAAACAAACACACACATAAATACAAACATAAACAAACACACAATCATGAAAAATAACACAAAATCTCTCCTCAAAATAATTTATATTTTTTAATGGTCCACTGAATATCGTCATTACATAACCCGGATATGAAACTAGTATTACAAAACCCGGAAATATGGATGTCAACCCTCTTTACGCCACACTGAACTATACAATTTGGTAGAGTTTTTCCTTTAGTTACCTTTATTTATGGATTTTTTTTTTTTTTACATTTTTATTTGTTATTTTATTTGTTGTATCCCAATTTAATTTAAGTTTTATATCCAGGTTGTAAATTATTATTATATTTATTATTATTATTATTATTGATATTTTTATTATTGTTATTATTATTATTGTTTTCACCTCGCCATTCTCTCCCATATTACCACGTACTCTTCCACACCCGCCCTCCCCTTCCTCTCTACACTCTTTCCCACGCACTCTCACCAACCTTCACCATCCCCACACACTCTCACCAACCTTCACCATCCCCACACACTCTCACCAACCTTCACCATCCCCACACACTCTCCCACGCACTCTCACCAACCTTCACCATCCCCACACACTCTCACCAACCTTCACCATCCCCACACACTCTCCCACGCACTCTCACCAACCTTCACCATCCCCACGCACTCTCACCAACCTTCCTCGTTAATCCCATCACTCACTCAGTTTCACTATCACTAGACTGACAGAAGCCTCGGATACACTCAAAATTGATTAGCCAATTTAATACAATCTTCCATGCCAATCTGGAGACGTCAGCCAGGATGTCAGCCGGGATGTCAGCCGGGATTGGTGTTGCCGACGATTTCACTGTCAGCTGCGTGGTTGTGTAACACTGTGGATGTTGTTGTGGTGGTGGGTGAGTGGAAAGTTTTTCAGCCCAATGTTGTGTTTTGAGAGACTACGGGACTAAATAGTTTTGCTCGTTTTTTCGTAGTTAGTGATTATTATTATTATCATTATTATTATTAGTAGTAGTAGTAGTAGTAGTAGTAGTAGTAGTAGTAGTAGTATTCGCGTTGATGATTATGGTTTTTGATTGATGGTGTGTGTGTGTGTGTTTGTGCTTCTTACCATTGCTTTGATCACGACTTCTACAACCACCACTACCGACACACACAGGCACACACACACACACACACACACACACACACACACACACACACACACACACACTGCCACCACTACCACTGCCACCATCACTACTACTACACACCACTACCACCTACAACAACAACAACAACTACCTCCCCAACCACCACACAAATATAACAACCATCACACTACCACAACCACTAACAGCGATAACAACTTCTGACTTCGAGATATTCCAGTTCCAGATTTGAGTTCCAGATTCCAGTTCCAAATTTAAGTTTCAGTTCTAGATTTCATTTCCGGAGTACAGTTCGAGTTCCAGATTTAAGTTCCAATTCCAGATTCCAGTTCTACATTCCAATTTCATACTTAAGTTCCAGTTCCAGATTCCAGTTCCAGATTTCAATTCCAGATTCCACTTCCACATTTCGGTTCCAGATTCCAGTTCAAGTTCCAGATTCCAGTTCCATATATTCCAACACCACTTTACTGGCTCTGGTCACTTCATTAAGGTGCTGAACAACGCGCTGCCTACCTGAGAATTCGCCAGGTATGTGTTAATTGGAAATTGATTCCGTTGGCCTTGACCTGCAGGTATATACAGGTGTGTAGTGGTGGAATGGCAACCCTGCATCATGTTCTTCAGGTATAGAAATGTCAGGTGCGTTATGGGCAGAGAGAGAGACAGACAGACAGATAGACAGACAGAGGGCATAGAGACAGAGAGACAGAGAGAGAGACAGACAGATAGATAGACAGACAGAGGGCAGAGAGACAGAGAGAGAGAGAGAGAGAGAGAGAGAGAGAGAGAGAGAGAGAGAGAGAGAGAGAGAGAGAGAGATAGACAGACAGACAGACAGAGGGCAGAGAGACAGAGAGAGAGAGAGACAGACAGACAGATAGACAGACAGACAGACAGACAGAGAGAGGGGTGAGAGACAAAGAGAGAAATAAACAAAGTGACGCAGAGAGAGAGAGAGAGAGAGAGAGAGAGAGAGAGAGAGAGAGAGAGAGAGAGAGCCCGTTTAAACAGAACCATCACTGAACCGAACACACAAGGTTTGAGACAGTAATACAAACAAAGACGGAAAGATTTGGTCCAAAGTGAAACAAATTGAAAACAGTTGCGACAGTGTGTTGGATGTGAGAACATGTCTGGGAGAGTGAGATGAACGAGGGAGGGATGGGAGGGGGGGGGAAGGAGGGGGAGGGAGGGTAGGGGGCAGGCAGGGAGGGAGGGAGGGAGGGAGGGAGGGAGGGAGGGAGGCAGGGAGGGATGGGATGGGAGAGAGGGAAGGGAGGGAGAGGAAGAAACTGATGCTAGGAGGGAAAGAGAAGGTAAGGGAAGGAGAGACCCAGAAAGAGATGAAGGAAGGGAGGGAAGGAGAGGAAGGGACTAATGCAAGGAGGGAAGGAAAGAGGGAGGGAGGGAAGGAGTGAATGAAATGGAGATGATGAGGGGACAGGGAATACTAATAGGAGGGAGGATTAGATAGAGAAGAGAGAAAATGAAGATAAGAACAGATAAAGGGGAGAAATGGAGAAGACAGGTGAGAAGAAGGGGGTAAAAATATAGGAAGATGAGCGAGAAAGAGGGAGAGAAAGAGAACGAGAGGAGAAAGACATTAATATATACCAAGTAATTACGAAATAAAATAAAAAAGTAACAAGCAAAATCACTAATGACAAATCACGTAAACATTATATAAAATAACTACTACGAAAGAAAAATATCGCACAGAAAACATGAGCAAAAAAACTCGACAATCCGCAAAACGTAGAAAAAAATAGAACTTTTGTCTAACACTCAAGTTTTTGCCCCAACAAAAGCTGTCAGGTCTGCCTAATTGCTCTCTCTCTCTCTCTCTCTCTCTCTCTCTCTCTCTCTCTCTCTCTCTCTCTCTCATAATACATTGTTTACATACATAGTGTGTGTCGACCATTGTATCTTTTAGTGCCTCTGGGTTCGGTGATAATCACAAGGTCCTCCTATATAATACACACACACACACACACACACACACACACACACACACACACACACACACACCTCAAAGTAACATTGAACAAGGCCGTATTAAAGCTTCACGTATGTCTAATGTGTTGCTTTAATGGTCCTATAGCCTGGAGGCTTCCTTGTCCCATCATATAAGTAAGTGTGTATAGATCTTCTCCTCCTATAGCCTCTGTCTTCCTCTCCTCCTCTTGTTGTAGCCACACTGTCTTCCTCTCCTCCTCTTGTTGTAGCCACACTGTCTTCCTCTCCTCCTCTTGCCGTAGCCACACTGTCTTCCTCCCCTCCTCTTGTTGTAGCCACACTGTCTTCCTCTCCTCCTCTTGTCGTAGCCACACTGTCTTCCTCTCCTCCTCTTGTCGTAGCCACACTGTCTTCCTCTCCTCCTCTTGTCGTAGCCACACTGTCTTCCTCTCTGATACAGCGGCCACCACCAGAGCCAACAAACTTTGGGGAAGCTTTTCGGGGCTTTCCTGCTGGCACTGTGGTGATGATACTACTGTCTGGCCTCCCGCGCGAGCAAAGAACATCGCCAGCACGAGCAAAGAACATCGCCAGCACGAGCAAAGAACATCGCCAGCACGAGCAAAGAACATCGCCAGCACGAGCAAAGAACATCGCCAGCACGAGCAAAGAACATCGCCAGCACGAGCAAAGAACATCGCCAGCACGAGCAAAGAACATAGCCAGCACGAGCAAAGAACATCGCCAGCACGAGCAAAGAACATCGCCAGCACGAGCAAAGAACATAGCCAGCACGAGCAAAGATCATCCTGGTCTTCCTCTGGCCGCAGGTACTCCCTCACACTCCCTACAGCATCCTCGTATCCTACAAACGTCCAGTAACGTCCTCAAGGTATGTTCACTCAGATCCAGGCCTCATCTGCACCTTCTCCCGGGTATCCTGTAGGCGTAGGATCACAGCCTTCCCTATTACAGAAGATCTCGGTTATCCTGCAGGCGTCGTCCCCTATTACAGAAGCCCCTGAAGCCCTGGTCTTTTTCCTGGCCTCCCCAAAAGTAATTACTTCGTCAGGGTAAGTGAGGGAGGTTCTGGAGTGGTGTGTGTGTGTGTGTGTGTGTGTGTGTGTGTGTATGTGTATGTGCGCGCGGAGATAAACAAGAACCTTGGGCATTAATCTGTGTTAACCAAAACTGACCTCTACGGCCTCAGTAAACTACGACCTCTGATAATGACCTTTATAAACTATGACCTCTGTTAACGACCTCTGTATACTATGACCTCTGATTCTTGACCTTGACCCCAGTAAAACACACGTTACAGGTCATCAGCGGTATTAAAAAGTGCCACAGCTTCCGGCCTCATTTGCATACACAACATATTAAGGCAAGATGGTGTTGGATGCTGTGTGGTGCTACCTCTCTCCTCTCTTCTCCTCTCTTTTTTTCTTCCTCCTCCTCCTTCTTCTCTGGGTCTTGTTCTTCTTTCTCTTCTTCTTCTTCTTCTTCTTCTTCTTCTTCTTTTTTTCTTTTTCTTTTTCTTTTTCTTTTCTTTTTCTTCTTCTTCTTCTTCTTCTTCTTCCTCTTTGTCCTTTTTACCTTCCCAACAATACAGAACTTGGCCAGAAATTCACCTCAAGTGGGACTCGAGCTCTTCCTCACTCCACCACCCCCTTCCCTCCCTCCCTCCCTCCCTCCCTCCCTCCTTCACTCCTTCCCTCCCTCCATCCCTCCCCCAACAACAAAAAAAGACTTGTTATATTTGCGTCTATTGTTTCAAGGTGATCCTCTACAGTTTAGTCAACAATAGAACACCATGAGAGATATTGGATAGACGAGGATGACCTTAAACCCTGACCTCTCACCGTGACCTAAAACCCTGACCTCTGCAAACCATAATCACACACACACACACACACACACACACACACACACACACACACACGTCAAAAAACCAAACACGAATGTAGAAAGGCACAAAGGGCATCACAAAGGGGAGGAGGATGAAGAGAGAAAGAGAGAAGGCTGATAATTAAGTGGACAGGGAGGACGGTGCGCCTTGTATAGATGACCGGGAGAGAGAGAATAATGGCGTCTCCTTAAGCAAATGAGGCGAAGTCGATATCTTTAAAGGAAAATATACTGAGGTCCCTTGATGTTGATATATGTGGGGGGGTGGGGGTGTTGTGGGGGTAGGGTTGTACAGTATGTGGGGGTGTGGGATAGGAGTGAGTGTGTGTAAGGTGGGGAGGTGGAGTGAGAGAAGGGGGGAGGTGTATGGGGAGAGGTGGTATGAGACAGGGGGTGGGTTGTGGGGATGGGTAGGTGTGTGGGGGTGGGAAGGGGACCAGGGGATGTGGAGCCTGGGGTGTTTGAAGTGTGTGTGTGTGTGTGTGTGTCTCTATGTGTCTGTGTGTGTGTGTGTGTGTGTGTGTGTGTGTATGTGTGTGTAGCAGTAGTAGCAGCAGGACCCTCTGGGCTACACTAGACAAAGACAACAATAGCAGACAGGAGGGAAAAATTACCAGAACATAATATTTATAATGGCGGTACAGCGACGTGAGACCTGCTGAGAGATCAAGGAGGTGGTGTGTGTGTGTGTGTGTGTGTGTGTGTGTGTGTGTGTGTGTGTGTGTGTTGGATATGATCGAAAACAAATGACACAATTGCGGATCATATACAGAAGATTTTCACCAAGTATAAGTTGGAGAGACTAAGAAGAGGTGGAGGAGGAAGAGAAGAAGAAAGAGGAGAAGAAGAAGGAGGATAAGGAAGAGAAGGAGGAGGAGTAGGAGGAGGAAGAGGAAGGGGAAGAGGAGGTGTATTCAATGACGAAAATAGCAACAAAACAACAATAACTACAGAAAGAGTCATCTCAGGGGTGGTCACGTGGAAGCTGTTGAGAATGACGTTGTTTGAAGAGACCGAACAAGCACACTTAACTATAACTTGGGGTGAAGGAGAAAAAACAGGTGAGGGTAGGTCACGTTTGGCGAGGCTGGGACGCGTGGCTAACGGGGTCAAGCTGAACATACACATACATACATACATACATACATACATACATAGATATTCACCAAATTCGTCGTAGAAATTCACACTGGTTCTATTCGCAAGTTAAAATAAAACTCAATATAAAATCATTGATGAAAGACAAAGTGATAACACGAAGATAATAACAAGAGAAAGGATGAGAAAAGAAATAATAGATGACAATAATAAAACAGAAAGAGGAAGTAACAGAGTGGCAGCACGACACTGAACATTAACGAGTGTGTAGGGTAACTTCTCTACCTCTTCATTTGCATAATTATGGTGATGATTGTGTTGAAGTGTGCAACTTGTGCAACTTGACTCTCCCCTACCCCCTTCAGGGACTCAAGTGTGAAGAGGGGGGGGGTAGATGGAGGAGAAGGAGAGTAGAGTACTAAGACCAATAAAGAGGGAATGATTCATAAATAATTAATTAATAAGCGGGGGAAAAAATTATCACATAGAAGAAAACGGGAGATATTTACGAAGAAGAAAATGGAATATATAAATGGGGTAACTCATCTATTCTCAGTATTAACCCAAAGATATAAACGATATTACTGCTGAGCATCAATCTAGGCTTTCTCTTTGCCTTCTTTTTGTATTTATCAAGGAATACGAACGTTCCGGCACATCCATAAACCTTGCTGACCACTACGCCTTTACCTCTGGCCATTTTGAATCCACTCTTTGCGGGCCATTTTCCAGGAATATTTCGAACCCTGGAGATTTCACAATGACCAGTGGCTCACACAGAGTAAATAACCAGTCCATCCTTCTTTCCCTCCCTACTTATTTCCCTCACTCCTTCCTTCCTTTCATCCTTCCTTTCTACTCTCCCGTCTTCCTTCCTCCCTTCCCGTCTTCCTTCCCGCACTCATTCCTTCCTTCCTTCCTTATTTCCATCCTCCCTTTCTTCCCTCCCGTCTTCCTTCATTTTCTTCTTCCATCCCTTCTTTTCTTTCCTCCTTCCTTCCTCCCTCCTTCCTTCCTCCCTTCCTCTTTCCCTCCCTCTCTCTCTTTCCTTCCTTCCGTCCCTCCTTCCACCCCCCCCTCCTTCCTTCCCTCCACACCACTGAAATATGGCAGAAAATCCATGAATAAGTTACCCCGTTCCCATGGTGATATTTCAGGAATTAATCCAAGCGAGGTTGGGAGAGATGTAGGTTTGAGTGCGTGTGCGTGTGCGTGTGTGTGTGTGTGTGTGAGAGAGATAACAGCAGCGCCTCAACACACCTCTATCACATTATCACCAACCAGTGTCACCAGGGCCAAAAGGCATCAGCTTGGTGCAGGAAACACACTTAGCAGATATCTTGGTGAGGAGGTGACCTTATCTCATGGCTCAGGTTAGAGGTGAGAGTGGTGAATCTCTCTCTCTCTCTCTCTCTCTCTCTCTCTCTCTCTCTCTCTCTCTCGTAGTAAAGACACAGGCATATAGAATTACGCACAGAAAATTGGTAAGAAGAGTATGTAAGATAAAAGGAGGGGGAGGAGGGGAGGAGGAAGAGCGGTGTGGCAGTGAGAGAGGCCCTTAGGAGAGGGAAGGGAGTAAGAGTGAGACGACAGCTTACCCAAGGGAGAGAGGTGGGAGTACCAGCTGTTACATGTGGGGAAGTAACTCTGGGGAGAAAAAAAGAGAGTAGAAAGATGGGGAGATAAGAATTACACTAGGGAGAAGAAATAGAGAAAATAGTGATGAGAGATGTGGAAAGTGAGAGAGAGAGAGAGAGAGAGAGAGAGAGAGAGAGAGAGAGAGAGAGAGAGAGAGGGAAAAAAAGAATAACATTAATAACAAGAACAAAAACAAGATAGAACAACAGTTACAACAACAACCAAACCACCCACACACACACACACACACACACTACATCCTTGACCACCGAAGGGTCAAGACGTACCTGGCGCTCCTCTCGGAGTAGCCAGGTCAACTGTTAAGTTGGCCCATACCAACCCCCTCCCATGAACCCTTCTCCCCACCGGAATATCAACAAGTTCTCGCCAGAAGTTACAATTTCATATAGGAAAGGAACGGAACCAGTGTTAAACAGAGGTGAACAGTGGTGAACAGTGCTTAAGTCAGTGAGAACAACTCAACAGTAACAGTCGTACCCAAGTTAACCTTCACACAGTAAGGTCCCAGGTACCCAGTGATAACGGCCCGTGAGACCCAACAACAACCAGCGATGTGTTAATCCGTCTACGATAGGAAGGCCTGGGACCACACCTCACTCATATAACACCATCTGTGAGGGAATTACTACACCACATGTCCCTCATAACACCATATGTGAGGGAATTACTACACCACGTGAGGTCCCTCATAACACCATCTGTGAGGTAATTACTACACCACGTGAGGTCCCTCATAATACCATCTGTGAGGGAATTACTACACCACGTGAGGTCCCTCATAACACCATCTGTGAGGTAATTACTACACCACGTGAGGTCCCTCATAATACCATCTGTGAGGGAATTACTACACCACGTGAGGTCCCTCATAATACCATCTGTGAGGTAATTACTACACCACGTGAGGCCCCTCATAACACCATAAGCGAGGAAATTACTACACCACGCCAGGTCCCTCATAACAACATCTGTGGGAACTACTACACCACGTGAGTTCCTCCTAACACCATCTGGGAGGGAGTTACTACACTACGAGTTTGCTGTTCAACACCTACATTAATCTGTATGTTCACTGTATGTTCCTTTACCTTTCTCTAATGAAGGCTTTTGTTAAACCACCAATGTATGTAATAAGTCATTTATGTCCAATGTATATTTTCAGCCTTCGGGCTGCAGAATTTTTTCAATAAACCGTTAATTATTATTATTATTATTATTACTAACAAACAGGGGCCAAAAAACACTTAACTTAACATCCACGACAATTCACCTTCACCCCCTGTACAATATTTCACCTTCTTAATTAGCAAACTCGTGGCCAAAATTTCATCTTTATGGTCCGGACATTGATAATATCTTATAATTTCCGACACTCTTCCGGTCTCGGGGGCAAAAAATTGCCGGCAACTTTTAGGGGATAAACTTATTCAATAATAATAAGGAAGTGACTCTCTCTCTCTCTCTCTCTCTCTCTTTCTCTCTCTCTCTCTTCATGATATGCTAAATTCCTTGTATACAACAGAAAGCCTTTTTAAATTCATTATATAAACATGATGGTTGACGGATGACTGTGTTTGACGGGTGACTGTGTTTGACGGGTGACTGTGTTTGACAGGTGACTGACGGGTGACTGTGTGTTTGATGGATGACTGTGCTTGACAGATGACTGTGTGTTTGTTGGGTGGCTGTGTTCTTACCAGGTGGCTGTTTTTGTTTGGGTGACGTACTTGACGGATGAGGTGCTTGACGGGTGAAGGCACACGGTCGAGGGCCACATCGCCTCATGTTAAGTAACTTAGATGAAGCTCTGATGGCTATTATAAGTTTTGATGACAAATTATAAGTTTAAAATTAACCCTTAAGCAAGGAACGTGTGTGCATGTGTGTGTGTATGTGTGTGTGTGTGTGTGCTTGAGAATAGGTGTGTACATAAAAATGCAAAATGTTGGTTTGCTTTTTCTTGTGTGTGTATGTATGTACTGTATGTATGTACTGTATGTATGCATGTACATATGTATGTATGTATGTATGTATGTGAGTTTTTTTTTGCATATGTGTAAAAATTTGTTTGTTTGTATTTCCTCCATGTGCACAATTTTACTGTAACATTTTCGTATTCTCGGTGTGGTGTTTTCTTCTTGTTCTTGTTCTTGTTCTTCTTCTTTATCACCATTCTCTCTTCTTCTATGTCTCACGTCCTCACTATAACTATGGCAAGATTGTATTATTGACGCAATGTTTTTTTGTTTTCTCGGTTCGTATCAATGAAAAATGCCGGACAACTAGCGGAAATAAGCACAGATCAGTCTGGATAAATACCCACTTTGTGTTGTTTTATTTTCGTTGTTTATTAGTTGTTGTTTTTGTTACGGGATATTAAAGGTTACAAAGGTTCTAATATTGTCAATCCCCTACAGATTAAAAGGCGGCTGTATTTGTCATAGTTACCCTGAACATATTACAGAAAACCTTACAGAAAATTATATTTTATGTATAACTACGCTAAATCAATTTGCTCACTACACACACACACACACACACACACACACACACACACACACACACACACACACACACTACAAAGTAAGATACAACAAAATACAGAAGAAAATATTCCACCTTACATCAATTAATACTTCTCTTTTCCCTCCTCCGTCAACATAACAGGTGAGTGTTATTATTTTGGTCAAAAGTCTACCTGACATAACTATCTATGGAAACTAATCTAATCTACAAGGGGGTCGATAGGTTTAGTTTGATTAGTTAGACAAATATATATATCTTCAGGCTAACAAGCAATGGGCATAGACAGTGAAGCTATATAAACAATATATGACATACAGATTACAGGTGTACTATGTACAGTACACTCTCCCAACATATCATCTCATGATTCGTACTGGCTACTGAACAGTATCTGATACAAACTACGAGACGATATCTGTCGGTGCCAGCTCTGTCTTCCACTGAGCCTCGGGTACTAGTGCTGGTCATAGATATCCAGCAAAAAACAGCAACTATTTGACTGCCGTTGATATATTTTTGCTATATTAATATTATTATATTACTGTACGAAAGATGGAACAAGGTGATTCACCATAATTAACACAAATGCAGGAAACAATAATTGGCAGCCTCACAGATACTAGGAAGGCAGACCTAGCAACATAATGCAGGAATCACAATTAGTGATAGGAGATATTCGTCCACTGTGACACACTGTATCGATGAGAAAGCGGTCGATACTTTTTGAGGAGAGTGTACACACAGTGCAGGTAAACAATACTTTTATCCCCTTCACCACTGATCGGCTCGTAAGCTGCTTGGGCGATCGGTCACGTCTCTGGTACGTTTCCTTTTCTTTTATCCTCTTCACCAAATGATCGACTCGTTAGCCGCTGGGCGATCGGTCACGTCTCTGTTACAATAAACAGAGTGTAAGTACACAAATAATTTTCATAGACAGAGCAGGTACACAAACAATGGTAAAAAGCATGTCAATGTAACCGAAAACATTAAAAAATAGTTACAGCTTATTCATCTTCATACAACGTGGTCCGTGGAAGTCCCGAATAAACCTGGATTCTTCACGAAAGAGTCCCATGCAATCGCAACCGTACGTTGGAAACAGTCTCTTATAAAATACTCGGTCTGCTCTTTAACACGGATAATACCGCCCCCACAGGATCGTTTATCTCTATGACTCCTCCAGGAAACACTGCCTTGGTCTCTCAGTTTTCCCGTGGATAAAGGGAGACTGACGATGATGGAGGCAAAAAGGAGCAGCAGGAACGTGTGGAAGAACGGTATCACCTTCATCTTGCTGTTGCTTCGGCGCTTACCAGGACCAGTCTGACCACTAAAGGAAGAAACATGCTTACTTATCCTCCCTTCTCTCTTCAACATGATGGCCCGATACTTTAATTATCACTATTTTCTTCTTCGGTATTTACGGTTCTTGTGTGACAAAATTAAAAAAAAATTAAAGAAGAACATGGAGAGATATGAGATATATTCACAACACCATATTTACTGTTAATACGCGTCTGCGGCTAGGCTACCCTTAGTCTTACTGTGTACCGTTATGTGTTACCTTCACGGTCTAGGCCCAGGAGAAATAGCATATCTGCACAGTATAAACATATTGGAGACCTGTGCTGTGCATACATATGCCAAATCAATTACTATTATTACTGTGTAGATTTAAAGAGCAGGTAAGAGGAACAGTTGAAAGTTGATGGAGTTCTACACAGCTCGCGGGAACCTCTTCACACAAACACTATATGCAGTACATGACACACCCAGGCCACTCCTCCCCGCCTAGTCTCTGCGTCTGTTGGATCAAGACGCTAGCCTGATAGGTGGATAACACGTTTCATCATAGGCACAAGTTGTAGGCGAATTTTGGTACCAACAGCGACGATAACAGGGAGGCTTCACCACCTGGATTGGAGAAGGAACTGGACCCGCCTGGACATGATAGGAGACGCCGAGGAGGAAGCTTGAGGCCAGCAACACCGTCAGCGTCAGGAGAACCTTCATGTTGCTGTGTGTCAGGTGCTCTTGTAACCCACCAATTCTGTTTCCCGGTAGCTTTTATATCCCGCACAGGAGAGGGGCGGGGTTATGTGTACCCTTGGTTTTATTATACTGTAAATAGGGGAATCCCCAGACAAATTCCTCACGGTAGCAGAAGCAGAAAGAAAGGCAGGAGGGACTTGAGGTGGGGGGGGGGGGGGTTAACAAAGTAACATAACTACTTGGTCAGAAAAAAGTATTTCATGTGTGTGTGTGTGTGTGTGTGTGTGTGTGTGTGTGTGTGTGTGTGTGTGTGTGTGTACAGGTCCAGTTTCACCACAATATGCACACACACGGTGGTAATTTCTCTCACTCTTTTCCCAGAGAGACAATAATGACAGGGACAGGTATAACACCAGTACAGGTATAACACCGGTACAGGTATAACACCAGTACAGGTATAACACCGGTACAGGTATAACACCAGTACAGGTATAACACCAGTACAGGTATAACACCGGTACAGGTATAACACCGGTACAGGTATAACACCAGTACAGGTATAACACCGGTACAGGTATAACACCAGTACAGGTATAACACCGGTACAGGTATAACACCAGTACAGGTATAACACCGGTACAGGTATAACACCGGTACAGGTATAACACCGGTACAGGTATAACACCGGTACAGGTATAACACCAGGACAGGTATAACACCAGTTCATGTATAACACCAGGACAGGTATAACACCGGTACAGGTAGAAAAACACCAGGACAAGTATAACACCGGTACAGGTAGAACAACACCAGGACAGGTATAACACCAGTACAGGTAGAACAACACCAGGACAGGTATAACACCAGTACAGGTAGAACAACACCAGGACAGGTATAACACCAGTACAGGTATAACACAGGGTACAGGTAGAACAACACCAGGACAGGTATAACACCAGTACAGGTATAACACCGGTACAGGTAGAACAACACCAGGACAGGTATAACACCGGTACAGGTAGAACAACACCAGGACAGGTATAACACCAGTACAGGTAGAACAACACCAGGACAGGTATAACACCAGTACAGGTATAACACAGGGTACAGGTAGAACAACACCAGGACAGGTATAACACCAGTACAGGTATAACACCGGTACAGGTAGAACAACACCAGGACAAGTATAACACCAGTACAGGTAGAACAACACCAGGACAGGTATAACACCAGTACAGGTATAACACAGGGTACAGGTAGAACAACACCAGGACAGGTATAACACCAGTACAGGTATAACACCGGTACAGGTAGAACAACACCAGGACAGGTATAACACCAGTACAGGTAGAACACCAGTACAGGTAGATCAACACCAGTACAGGTAGAACAACACCAGGACAGATATAACACCAGTACAGGTAGAACACACCAGGACAGATATAACACCAGTACAGGTAGAACACCAGTACAGGTAGAACAACACCAGTACAGGTAGAACACCAGTACAGGTAGAACAACGCCAGTACAGGTAGAACAACACCAGGACAGATATAACACCAGGACAGGTAGAACACCAGGACAGATATAACACCAGTACAGGTAGAACACCAGTACAGATATAACACCAGTACAGGTAGAACACCAGTACAGGTAGATCAACACCAGTACAGGTAGAACAACCCCGGGACAGATATAACACCAGTACAGGTAGAACACCAGTACAGATATAACACCAGTACAGGTAGAACACCAGTACAGGTAGAACAACACCAGGACAGATATAACACCAGGACAGGTAGAACACCAGGACAGATATAACACCAGTACAGGTAGAACACCAGTACAGGTAGAACAACCCCGGGACAGATATAACACCAGTACAGGTAGAACACCAGTACAGGTAGAACAACGCCAGGACAGATATAACACCAGGACAGGTAGAACACCAGTACAGGTAGAACAACACCAGGACAGATATAACACCAGGACAGATATAACACCAGGACAGGTAGAACACCAGTACAGGTAGAACAACACCAGGACAGATATAACACCAGGACAGGTAGAACACCAGTACAGGTAGAACAACGCCAGGACAGATATAACACCAGGACAGGTAGAACACCAGTACAGGTAGAACAACGCCAGGACAGATATAACACCAGTGCAGGTAGAACACCAGTACAGGTAGAACAACACCAGGACAGATATAACACCAGGACAGGTAGAACACCAGGACAGGTAGAACACCAGGACAGATATAACACTAGTACAGGTAGAACAACAGTACAGGTAGAACAACACCAGGACAGATATAACACCAGGACAGGTAGAACTCCAGGACAGATATAACACCAGTACAGGTAGAACACCAGTACAGGTAGAACAACACCAGGACAGATATAACACCAGGACAGGTAGAACTCCAGGACAGATATAACACCAGTACAGGTAGAACACCAGTACAGGTAGAACAACACCAGGACAGGTAGAACAACACCATGACATGTAGAACAACACCAGGACAGGCAGAACAACACCAGGACAGGCAGAACAACACCAGGACAGGCAGAACAACACCAGGACAGGCAGAACAACACCAGTACAGGTAGAACACCAGTACAGGTAGAACAACACCAGGACAGGCAGAACAACAACAGGACAGGTAGAACAACACCAGGACCTCAGGTTTTCTCAGGGTCACCTTGGCTTCTCAGCGTCCAGTCGTGAGGCCCGTACAGCGTAGGTAGGAGCCTCTCTCTCTCTCTCTCTCTCTCTTTCTTAATTTCCTGTGTTGTTTTTGTTTTTCTTTATTCTATCTTGATCTCTTTTTATCTAATTAGTTCCTATTTTATGTGCGTCTTTTTGTCATATACATTCTGTTTCTTCATTTTCTTGTTGTCTCTCTGCCCTTGTTTCCATTTGGTTTGTATTTGTTCAGTTGGTCACTCATCAGCGGTTGGGTTGTGAGGGAAACGCGGAAGGGTGAGAGGGAACGAGAAGGAGTTACACCGAATGAGAGGTATGAGAGGGAATGAGGAAGTGTGGGAGGGAGTGGGATTAGAGTGGGGTGAGTGGGAGGGAGTAGGATGTCCTTGGGTGAAGATTGAAGGGAGTGGGATTAGAGTGGGGTGAGTGGGAGGGAGTGGGGTGTGAGTGGGAGGGAGTGGGGTGTGAGTGGGAGGGAGTGGGTGTGAGCTAGAGGGAGTGGGGTGTGAGTTGGAGGGAGTGGGGTGTGAGTTGGAGGGAGTGGGATGTGAGTGGGAGGGAGTGGGTGTGAGCTGGAGGGAGTGGGGTGTGAGTTGGAGGGAGTGGGATGTGAGTGGGAGGGAGTGGGGTGTGAGTTGGAGGGAGTGGGGTGTGAGTTGGAGGGAGTGGGATGTGAGTTGGAGGGAGTGGGATGTGAGTGGGATGTGAGTGGGAGGGAGTGGGGTGTCCTTGGGTGAAGATTGAAGGGTTGCATTTGTGATAAAAAAAAAAACTGGTCTTACCTGTTTCCACAAGCCATGTGTGAAGGTCAGCGGTTGTCAGTTTACATTCCTACAGTGTTTTCTTTAATTGCTGTTTGTCTAGAGAAATTACCAGTTAGTGTTTGTGTTGGTGAAGGATCCCATTTATGCCTACCAACGCAACACTCCACTACCTTACACCACCAACCAACATCACCACCACCTACATCACCACCACCTACTCCACCAACACCTACTCCAACCAACACCCACGCCACCACCACCACCACCACTAGCACCTACACCACCACCACCACTAACACCTACACCACCACCCACACTTACGCCACCACCACCACTAACACCTACACCACCACCCACACATACGCCACCACCACCACTAACACCACCCACACCTATTTCACCACAACCTCCTTCATCACCACCACTATCACCACCATCAATATCACACCTGTATCTATCTTGTTTTACTATAATTAATAAAATCTGTGTAGGTATACCTGTTAATGAAAGGTGTATACACATTACCTGTATTATCGTATCTGAGGTAGTGATAGTCAATGAAAATACAGTATAATATATTTGACACGACCGGCATGACAACATCTGCTACCACTACCGCCATCCCTCCATAAGGCTCACTCATGTTACCACAAGAACAGGACTTTGTTCCGCGTTGAATTCTACCCCAGGAGCACTGTATCATATTTTACTTACCTATCATAAGTGTTACCTCCTTCCAAAACGTCTCCTACAATAATCATTATCTCCTACTATGTTATTCACGCCTACCATTGTCTCCAACCACAGATGCGGGTGATGGTGGTAGTGACGATGCTAGTGGCGGTGTGTGTGAGTATGGCAGTCCCTCAACACAACCTCACTGGAGTGGCCGAGGGAAAACGACTTGTGCAGGAGGTGAAAGGTATTTAAGTCCATCTGGGTGATTCATCATGAGAAACGAAGAGATGACATAAGGATCAATCAATCATTTAAAGTACTATCCTTATATCTAAGGGTTGGAGACCACAGTCCTCCACTCTAAACGTGTTCGGGCTGCCTTTACTAATCCTCCAAGATTTTGCATCTCTCTGGGAAGCCTTCCCCTGGCCCTCCTACCATCAACTTTGCCCATTAATATTTCTGTTATTATCCCCTCGTCCCTAATTATATGACCAAAATGTCTTATTTTTCTTTTTCGCTACATCTTAGTCCTGGCCATACCTAGCATTTAAACATCCTTTTCCTCAAAATTGCCAACAGTGTGTAACAGAGACGTGACCGATCGCCCAAGCGGCTAACAAACCAATCAGTGATGAAGAGGATAAAAGTAAAGTATCGGTGCTATTATAATATGCAGTATACCGAGCTGGAGCTAATATATATATATATATTAGCTCCAGCTCGGTAATATATATATATATATATATATATATATATATATATATATATATATATATATATATATACAGTACTAAACTAAGTCACACTAACCTTTATTGTTGAAGACTCCTTTCAGCATCAGAAATCCTTGAGTCGCTGGTAAGTGGTAGTAGATTTATATCGGATAGCTAGACCACAACACAATAATTCCTATATTTTCTGTTCACCACTAACAAAAATATATATCACTGCATTCTTCATATTAATTTTATTCTACAGCAACGTTTCACCTTTATACCCTTATATTTTTTTTCCTAGTTTGGAAATGAGACATGTTCTAAATATAGTAGGCTCTCTCTCTCTCCCTGGCGTACACCCAACACTTGCTCGCACTCTTTTTACTTTACCTTTATCCTCTTCACCACTGATCGGCTCGTTAGCCACTTGGGCGCTCGGTCACGTCTCACTAAGTTATTACGAGTTGATTTTTTTTTCTTGGTACAACTCCAAGTTCTCTTTCAGTTTAGTCACCTGATTATAATAAATATAAAGATTTGTACCAAAATACACTGTCGTACATGACGTCATTAGCGTTGTTTTGTGAAAAATCAGACGGTGTTTACCTTCACGACTCGTGATAATAAACACGTTTGGTGGATCACGAAACAATAGTGTCAATCTCCACCACACTTGGGACACTATGGAAGTTTGCAGAATACCATGGCCCTAGAAAATGACAATAGTGGGAACGTTGTCAAAAAATATGTTAAATGGTTTGCACTTCCGAGACCGCACATCCCATTAGCAAGGAAGACATAACGTCACTGAGTCAATGACCATTTAAAAGTGACTTCCGCTGATTGGCTATCACGTGCAGGTGAAGTTAATAACATTCCGCAAAATTAAAACTCTTTAAAGTGTACTCGAAAATATACAAAATCAATAGAAATTTCCCTGGTTGTACTCTTATCAATTCTTAACCATCATTATTATTAACAGAGGCGATCAGTGGTGAAGAGGATAAAAGTAAAAGTAAACATTTCAAGGAATACGTCCATGAAAGGTAAGCCAAGGAATTACTTAACTTTACCGTTGTTCTTTAAGATAATAAATAAGAACAATTAGGTACCCACAGGAGATGTAGTAATGAATAAATTATTTAGTAACACAGAATTATCTTAAATTTACTCACAGGAACAGTTGTTATGCGTAAATTAGTAAATTACAGAAATTAGTCTAAATTTACTCACGGGAACAATTAACAATAATGTCATATCAATTAACACGACGTCTTATTAATATTCAGATGACAGAGCTTAACTTCATTCATTTGAAACACTAAACAGAACTTTTATTCATTTTTTAAGTATTCCACTTATTATTCATTATATTTCACCTCTGCTGCTGCCTTGGCTACACCTGCTGGTGTGTGCATTGTTATCCTGGCTACACCTGCGGCCGTGTAGGGAGGGGGAGTTTGACCTGATAACGCTGATACACCTGCTGGGATATTCAGATGAAGATATCATCAGGTGAGAGTTGCTGCTGATTCAGTCAGAATTATGTAACAAAACCACGACACCCACTCAGAACTTGTATATATATATGTATATATATATATATATATATATATATATATATATATATATATATATTTATATATATATATATTATATATATATATATATATATATATATATATATATATATATATATATATATATATATATATGCGAACACATGGTATAAATAATTATCGTTAGGATCCCTCACGGTAAAAAGTGTTGCCATTTTAGCGATTTTCTCGCTGAATCTAGATGTTTTGACCCATCATCTAGCTAGCTGGTAAATTTGCTGTCTAGCTGCTAGCATTTTTGGGGCAGATTTAACTGATGTCTGGCGGATTTCTAGCGGTTTTAGTTATATAGTTATACTTGCATAAGTATAGACAGTCAGTGGAAGGGTCTCACTCTTGTGAAGTGGAATGAAGTTTCAAAAACTGTTTTGGAATGAAGTACATAACTACAACACGCATCATATTGTTATCCATTCAAGGAGTTGGCAGAGTTTGCTTTATCAGTTCTCGTCATACCCCACTCTAATGCTGAAGTAGAAAGGATATTCATCCAGTTACATATAGTGAAAAATAAACAGCGTATTTATACGGTTGGTCTGGATCAGGGAAGTGAGGAGTGAAATGTGCGGCGCCAATCACCGTGCAGTTCACGAGAGAGGCCTATTGGCCTACTGAACTCGTCGCTGCTTGGGAAGGCTAGAAATCAGTGAGCAGTAGTACTCCTGCGTCCACACCTGAGACTAGTCTTGATGCCACTGGGGCTTCTACTACCTGTAAGCTGATTGACTGGTAAGCGAACGGCAGGTGATCAGTCGGCAGTTGTAGAGGAGAGTATCCACTACAACATGCCCACCGGTGTGTTAATTAGCTATACTTCTATGTACTATACTTTCTATACTTATCATTCTATCTATTTACATATATATATTAATCATTTTAATTGTCCATATATCTATATACGGTGTATATAAGGAGAGTAACATATGCTATTATCTGCAGTTACAATCTAGCGGGGTTTGGAGTCTCATATAGCGGGATGTAAACTTGTAGATGGCAACACTGATGAAGCTGGTGTTTACTGTAGGCCAGCATCAGGTGATCAAGATTTTGACTAAACTTATACATTAGTCCTTCACTCCAAAATGAAAAGACCATATTTCCAAGAGAGAACCTTGCCTGACAGGGTTGAAAAGGTATGTGGGTTAAATCATAATCTGAACTCCCTGAACAGGACGCTGAAGCACACTCACGTAGACGAGACTCGTCGAAAGTCACTTTCTGAGAGGAAATTAAATGTTTGGTGCTATGATTTTAGGCAGTGGATATTTTGCAGTGATCGGCTTAACTCCTACTAGCGCTGTTTTACCGTGAGTTCGCTCTCATTGGCGAATTGTCCATGTGAGGGCAAACTTTTTTGGAGTGAGGGTTGTAAACTCTTGGAACAATCTACCAGAGAGTGTTGTGACGGCACCGAGTGTGAGCTCTTTCAAGACCAGACTTAAACAACACTGGAGCAGGTTCAGGTACATTCAGGAGCCGGTGCATGCCTAGTACTTGCCAACATTGCATAACAGAGACGTGACCGATCGCCCAAGCGGCTAAAGAGCCGATCAGTGGTGAAGAGGACAAAAGAAAAGTATAAAATGATAACCTGGAACAACGTGACGACTATATTTGACCGTGACTGGCAGCATTTGGCATTTACTTACAAAAGAACATCAGAAAATAAGGAATCTGCAATAGGCCGGTTGACCTGTGCATGGCAGCTCCTGTCGAGAGTTACAACCACGCTCTATCATCCATGAATCTATCTAGCCTCCTTTTGAAACTTTCCAGAGTTCCAGCACTTGCTACAAATTTGGTAAGCTTGTTCCACTCGTCAATCACCCTATTTGTGAACCAGTTCCTTCCTATCTCCCTCCTAAACCTAAACTTATCCAACTTAAATCCGTTGCTACAAGTCCTATCTTGTTCGGATACTTTAAGAACTTTATCTATATCTCATTTATTGATTCCTTTCGCCCACTTAAATACTTCTATCTTATCTCCCCGCACTCTTTGTCTTTCTAGGGAATGCAAGTTTAGTTTATTTAACCTATCTTGATATCTTGATATGATCGTTATGTAGCAATAAATATATCTAACCATAATTCTGTTGTTCATGGAAATGGTAAAGGTGTAGAAGAGGGTGACCACCAGAAGGAATTGTCTGAATTGGATGAATTTTTTTATACACATTAATATCATGATATTGAACACAAAAATGGAAACGACAGTGCATAAGATCTAATAGAACCTGACAATATTTATATTTATTCTATCCCGCTTCACAATTCTCCTCCCAGCGCCATTTTTATTGTTTACCTCGCTGAATCCCTCATCAACAGATGTTAACTAAATATGCTTCCACTTATTTCTCCTCGCCATTGCTGATGTATATCAGCCTCAATATTAAGGTACCGTAAGTTGTTTAACACATAAATTAACACGATAATGCATAGAATCTAATAGAATCTGACCTAACATACCCATAGGTTGATATGGTATGTTACAGTTTGAGGGTCTAGTGTTTGCTGGAGTCTTTGTACCCTGTACTTATTTATGTAATTTCATTTGTTTATCACATCCAAATCAAATTTCAATATACAATACTGTACAGAGGTACCAGATATGTTTAGAATCTTTGTACTGACACAAAAATTAGTAAGAAGTAAAAAATTTTTTTAACCATTTCCTTATAAAATCCCGGTGTTTAGTTTTAATTTTCTCAACATTGGATTCCTTCACCTCCCACTTTTTCATAAATTTCATTTTTTTTTTTTACTTGAAGCTGTTGTTTATGCATGTAAACATGCATGATTTACGATTAATAATTTTTTATATTTACCTTACAGTATATATCTGAGAACAACTATGTTGATGTGGAGGACATGACAGAATACTTAATAAACAATTATCGTGAATTTCGAGGGAAAAACAAAAAGGCATTTATGAAGAGCGTTGAGAGAGGTAAGATTGTGTTAATTAAGTGATACATATACATCATCATTAGCTTGTGGGCTGACTTCCCAGGGTTCTCAGTATTGTACAGTATCTCTCCACCTGTGTGCTCCAGTCACTACTGTATTGCTGTTCACATGTTTCTTGGTTGGGCCAGTGTGGTGGCTTAGATTTATATCTCGAATAACTTCAGCCTACTGACTTGATTTTTGTGTGGGTTTCTTGGTCCATAAGAATCCTTTCTTGGTTTTTTGCCAAAAGCAAGTTGTTAGTTTATGCTCTAGGACACTTGCCCCTTGCAAATGTCCCCATACCATTTTATTTCTCCAGTAAGAAGTGTTAGTGGTTCACAAATAGGAGTATTGAACCTTAATACATTTTACCATTTTTTTTTTATATTTTTCTGAGTGGGGGGATTCTTGTGCCAGAACACTTCACTCTTAAAGCGATTTTAGAGATTTAGTGTACAAAATATGTGTAAGTAAAAAAAAAGTTAGGGTTTTGTGGGTAAATTTTAAAATACACTACAGTATCATGTAGCTGTTACTCTGAGTATACTGTATTGAGAAGAGAAGAAAACTAATTTGTTATGATTCTTCCCTTTATTTTGCACAGCCTATGAGTGGCAGGTGTACTGTCATCAACAGACTGAAGAAGACACTGATTGTGTGGACTTAGTGGACAGTGATGGAGGTGGTGCAGATATCATGGAAATCAATGAACCTGAGTCTCCAGTAAAGGTTAGTTTTTCACACAGTGTACTGTACCTACTTCAATTTAATAGAGTTTCACATTAACGATTTATCACAGTAGCGACAGTAATAATATGCGACACCTCAGCACATTAATGATACATTTCAACACAATAACGATCAGTAACCCAAATTTATAGTCACTCTGGGCAGCCATCTTGATGACATCAGTGAGTAGGGTGGTTTGTTTTGATCAGAGCGTGTGAATGAGAGGTGTGGTGTAACCTTCTCAGTTATGTGACAGCGTTGCATAACCTCTCTACCTGCGTGTGATCTGTTAGATGATTTACCACTAGACTTCACTGACTTTGAGACTGAAATATCAGTTGGTGGTGAAGCAGCACAGTGTGGAGCCAGGGGGCACTAACACCACTCCCCTGCCTCAGATGACACTAAACAGTCTCATTAAGCAGTTCAATAAGTGTTAAAAGGTTAATTATTATTAGTTATTAACTACACCTGCAGTATTGATGTGTATGACTAATTTATTGTAATTTTTTGTGGGGGTATAGGGGGTGAAAGTGTCTGAGGGCTGGTAGCAGTTGACCCATTTAGCATGTAAACTATACTCACCACATTAACGATTTTCATTCTAACGACCGTTTTCATGGTACCAAGTATTCATTAAAGTGAAGTATTGACTGAACTGTAGCGTGCACACAGAATCAAGGTGGTGTAATGTGGAGATAACTCTTCATAGCCTTGGTGTCCTTCTGTGTTGTTTTAAAGCTTACAGTACAGCATTTTTGTATTCAAGTATTTTACAACTTTATATTACTTCTCAATCCTTATTTAAAAAAAGCTAATATTTTGCAAGCCTTAGATTAATATGAAGATTAAGGATGCACTTTGTATGCTGTATGCAAATTGAAGATAGGAATAAGTGTGTGCGGGATGATGCTACTTGTTTTCTTAGGCTTGTTCTATTGTTTTATTACCATATTTTACAGCATACTGTATAAGACACTTTTGGGTCTCAAAATGGCAAAAAAAAATTCACTCCATGTCCTACATGTGAAGATGGTGTCTTCGGCTAAACTCCTGGGCAGGCAGAGGCAGCTGCTTGGGGGAGATAATTTTAATATTGAATATACTGTATGCCATGAAAACAATACAGCAAAAACAATAGCACCTTCTGTACCTTCTAAATCGTCCTCTCAACCCATAACTGGTAATTAACGTTCAAGTACGTCATCGCCGATGTTACTGTCTCTGTTCATTCATGTACAGGTACTACAAAGTATTTTAAATATACTTTTCCTGCATCTTTGAAACTGAGTCTAGCTACCATAATTTGTTGGCTGGTGGTGTCTGCCATCATCCGTTACCCGGAAAATCCCGGGGATGAGGAATATTTTTACCGGCTTTGAGAGAGTCGTCTCGTTACCCGGAATTGCTCTGCACAAATTGGTCAGGCTAATGGAGATATCTTTTATGTAATACAGAGATATCTCCAATTAGCCGGAACAATTGGTGCAGAGCACTTCTGGGAATGAGAGGTTTCCGGGCAACGAGACGACTCTCGAAGCCAGAAAAAATCCCTCATCCACGAAATTTTCCGGGTAACTAAAAAATGTTCTCAAAGGTTTTAGAATGATGCATTATTTCATCTCTCAAACCCAGAAAAAAATCCCTCATCTCCGGAATTTTTTTTTATTTTCCGGATACCAGGTAAATGTTCTCAAAACTTTCCCGAAAATGTGCCCCTTGAAAAATCGTTCCCAAAGCCGGAATTTTCTGGAAAATTCCTGCTTTGGGAATGATTTTCCAAGAAAATTTCAATTCCAGCTATTGGAGAGATCCAGAGATCCAAGTTTGAGGGATTCAGGTTAAGGAGGGATATTACAGTGATCTTTTACAGCATAAAGTAAGTCTCAGCAATTAATATTACGGTGATATCCCCATTAGCCGGAACAATTGGTGCTGAGCACTTCCTGGGATGAGAGATTTCCGGTTAACCGGACGACTTTCTCAAACCTGGAAAAATTCCATATCCCCATAATATTTTCGGGTTACTGAAAAAAGTTTCCGAGTGTCTAAACTAGACCTCTTGCACACACAGACACTAGCCCACTTCCCCAGAATGTTTCTGAGTGCTGGGGATGTTTTCCTTGAGTCTAAACTACCGGAGTCCGTAAGTGCAGTTCTAATTAAGTTAGAAACTCCATTTCTTTACTAAAATAATCCAGAATAGTTTATCAAAAAGTTTAGTAAAATAAATATATTTGAAAATTAAAAATCTTTATGATATGGGCATGACAACATGGGTAAGATATCACCCGTTACAAAAGTGTCCTGGCAGCAAATAAATGAATCATACAGAGAAAAGTGTGGCTCCTTGCTCTATTTAGTTGACCTTCTGCTGTCCATTCCAATCGGTTCTGATGATGCTGAACATGGCTTCAGTCAGGTCAAACTCATCAAGTTTCATGGCAGACTGGCGCAATTGCTCACCGATGACCACTTGATCTCATAGTGGTCTAGATGCAGTTAGAATGTGCTAGCAACTTCAATCCAGAGCAAGCCATCAACAGATTTTTAACAACTGGGGCTGCCGTGTTGATGGGTATAACCACACAGATGGCTGCAGCACAGAGGAAGTGCTGGATGATATTGAACAATTGGATGAGGAGCATATACAGAAACTTATTGACCAAATACAGTGAAGAAGAAAGCCCTCAGTTACTTGCAGTTACACATACATAGAATACAGTAGTTTCTTAGGAGGATCTAAAATTGTTTATAAATTTCAGCTACCTGTAATTATATAAAGTAAACAAGGAAACAGATTATCCAAATTATAATAATATGTTGTTCATGCCAGTGTTTACAATTTGAATATAATTTACCTTTTGCTATGTCTTGTAAAATTTTAGAAGGGCTAATAAGCTTTGGGAAGGGCTTGTAACTATGTATTTGGTTCTGTATTAGCCTGGCTAGCTACCTGTAAAAAAGGGCAAATTTCTACCCCTGACACTGAACACTTTACTAAATAACTTAATTGGGTGTTATTAATTAAATTCTTATACAACTGAAAGGTGTGTAGCATCTGGCTCTACCTGCATTATTATTAAACTGAGTCTTTCCTATAGTGTTAATTTCTCAACCATGTTCATTGATTTGTTACTTCCTCTATAAACAGAGAATAAAAAGAGAAGACTGTTAATTTTCCTATTGTGCCCGACCTATAACACGTCCTGTACAGTATGGTGCCCGACCTAAAACACGTCCTGTACAGTATGGTGCCCGACCTAAAACACGTCCTGTACAGTATGGTGCCCGACCTATAACACGTCCTGTACAGTTGGTGCCCGACCTATAACACTTCCTGTACAGTATGGTGCCCGACCTATAACACGTCCTGTACAATATGGTGCCCGATCTATGAGACATCCTTCATGAGTTTACTTTTCCACACTGACCTGGCCTGTAAGCCACACACCTCGTCTATGTCTACAAATAGCTGATTGGTTCCCCTGAGCATTTTCCTGCCCCTGGACTATACATATATATGTGCATATTTATATCACCTTTCATGATAAATATTTAAAAAATTTAGCACCATCTCTGAAGGGCTAATGCCTTGAAATGATTTGAATTTTAATAGTCCAGATATTTAACATTATTTTAGATAATAACAGGTCTGCTTACCAATTGTGAACACATTTAGTTTGAATTTTCTTTGAATCAATCAGCTATTAGTATAGAAGAGGGGTGTGGCTTATGGTCCAGGTCAGCGTGGAAATACTGCAATAAATTATATTTACATGTGTTTTTTTCCACAGTAATTGCTCTTTACATTTATTTAAAATTTCTACTTACAGACTAAATGCCTGAACACAATTCTAAAGAAGATGTACAAGTCACCAGCACCCTCCTCCCTCTCCTCAGCACCAAAAAAACTGTAAGATTTTGTCTGTTTTTGCCCAAGGGATTGATGTATAAATACTGTACTAGTGTTGAAAGGTTATACAGTATATGATCTTGCTGTGGGAAATACCTTAGCCATTATGCAATATATTACTGTGTATTCTTTTTGCTTCATGTGAATTATTTATGTCCTCTCATTGTCTAAATAATGTGCATACTTTATTATTGCATTACCATAGGTAGCAGGCAGCTACCAAACGTAGGTACGACCGCCTGGAAAAATATTGGAAGCATAATGTATTGTCTAATGGTAGACCCTGCTGCAATATGGCATCACAAAAGTTGTGACCAGATCCCATGTTGCTGATCTGACTTTCTGCCTCATTTACACACGATTGCAGGGTCTCAATTGTTTCTCATACTATTGACAAAACAACTTACATATATTATTTCTCACTTTTGAATTTTTTTGTATTTCTTTATGGTCCTTTATTATTATTATTATTATTTTTATTATTATTATTATTATTATCATTATCATTACCGGTATTATTATTATTATTATTATATTATTATTATTATTATTATTATTATTATTATTATTATTACATTTTTGCCCCCAGGCCCCGATGTAAAAAAAAAAAAAAAAAAAAAATATACAGTTGGTCCTCACATTACGCGGTTAATGTAACCCAGAGGGTCCCGCGGAAAGTGAGAAACGCGGAAAGTGAATAACATAACATATGGGATTAATTGAAATGGAGTCCAGGCCGATCCCCAAACTCCACTTTTTGACGACACACAACTATGTTGTAGTAAAAATTTTATCTTAACTTTATGATGGTATGAAAAAACAAGTAATATAGAAGAGGTTAGGTTAGGAAAGATAAAGGTTAACATAGGAAAAATAAAGAATAGGTTAAAAAACGAAAAATTTTGTGGAACACTTACGATAGTAGAAGAGATGGGTCGGCATACGGGGATGGAGGCTGGTTCCGAGGCAGAGGGCAGATTACTGGCCCTCAGGTGAATCACCATTACTAGGTGAATCATCATCACTGTCACTTACAGTTGTCAGGGCTTCCCTGACAAATCCCTCAAAGTCAACTTCACTGTCACTATCACTGGCTTGGGCTGGCTGTGGTGGGTTGCGGGTGAAGAAATCTGTTATGCTTTGCTGACGGCTGGCGTTGATGTTGTCGTGATACACCTTGATGTACGGCTCCATAGCCTGCACCAGCCGGTTATGGAAGACTTCATAGCGGTCATCGTCATTGTTGCGGGAAAGGAAGGACTTCATCTTCTCTGCACACTCCATGGCACCCTTAATATCACTATGACTTAAATTGTGTTCTTCGGAGACTGCCGCACCTTCTTCCTCCTCTTCACTGGCGTGTTCTTCTTCCAACATCTCGTCGGCTAGGTCAAGCGTCGTCTCTCCTCCCTCCCTCCCTCCCACCCCCAGGTGGACACGTCATAATACTTTAAGCCAATTACAGCTAGCAGCAGAGGGGGGTAGGGATGCATGGCCAATCACAGGTCTGTGACGTCATATGACGTCAGTGATAACGCAACAAAGACACACACTGCGCAACCTTACTGCGCCGCTTGCCCAAGCGGAGGGAGGAGGAGGGAGAGGCAGGCAGGCAGCCGGGCGGGTGGCGCGTGGGGCAAATCTAAAAATAGCGTCGCGCCGGACACTCTCCGCGGAATGGTGTTCGCGACCGCGAAATGTGAAAATGTTAGGTTCTGGCAAGGCACCGCGGTAACGGTGAAACGCGGATTGAGGGACCGCTTAATGTGAGGACCAACTGTATATTGCTCCACAAAAACCTTTGGGTTTTCAGAGGTTTTCGGTTTTCAGATAAGGGATTGTCAACCTGTACCACTGAAAGAGGTTTTTGACCAGTGAACCTGAAGACTAAGCTTCTCCCACTTTTATTAACCTTGACATGCTGAGTCCTGCCTCACTTTCAGTAAACAGAATGATAATGCCTTCTCATTGGTGCTTAATACAGCATAACACAGTGTTTGCGCCTAGAAAGATTATATTATATGATAAATACTCGTGTGGGGTATGCTATAACGAATCTAATTGGTTCTAGAACCTCGTTCGTTATAGGGGTAATCCGTTCTAGGCCCCCAAATACAACCACTTAACAATGAAAAATATAATATAAAATTGTAAAAATTTTAAAAAGTGCATAAATATGCATTTAGACTCCTGAAATAAAGAATATCATTAATACTTGTAATGAAAAATAATAAATTAGTACAAAAAAAAATACTGTTCGTTATAGCATTCTCAATTATATAGGTAAAACCGTTCGTTATAGGAATATTCGTAGTAGAATCCGTTTGTTATAGCATACCCTACTGTAGAAAAGAAAAAATGGTTGTAAATTCACTGACTTAGCAACAGCAGCCAGTCAATTTCTGTAGATTGTGATGAACAGTAAAGATGTTAAAAGTATGTAGGGTTCAGGAAATAGGTCAGTTCTGGGTTATTCTTATTATGTTCTCAAGTACACACACCACTCTGTATTGTGTTTAAAATTAGTACATTATAGAGTATATGGCCACTCAGAGGTTGCAGTACAGTACCTCCCCACCCTGTCACACTTAGCCCAGAGTATAGTATACTGAATAGAAATTTGGCAGAAAGAAGTAAATCATGGAAGTACAAATTCGGTCCTTGCGAGGCATTCATAAACATAAGTGACCTGTAGGTCATTCTTCTAAATATATGATTAGTGTTTCTGATAATGTTAAAATTAGATTAGAATGGACAAGTTCTTCAGAAGAAGAGACACAGACCATGGGGATGTGTAGTGTTAACTTGTTAGGTTGTGGTTAATTTGATCAACTTTAATTAAGGCATTTATTTATTTATATATTTTTTACATCAGGAAAGGTAGAGACTTCTTTGTGCTGGACACTGAGGGTGATCAAGTCAACGGTGCCAGGACTCCTGAGGTTGGTGGCCATTTTTTCCTTTTTTTTTAACAGTATTTTCTAAATTATAACTACTCAAGTTTGTACTCTGTTATGATGAAAATATTTATACTATAACTGATAATTTAATTTATTATCAAATGAGACAAAGATGGTGATGTGTAGGGGAATTATTGAATCACCTCTACAGTATTACATGGTTGTTAAAGTGTGGAATATGGCTGGAAGAGGGAAATATAGGCTATGAGCCACAGAGGGCAATATGTGGGGTGAATAGGATGCGTCAAATAAGAAAACCAGAAATTAGGAGATGTGGTATGAAAGTAGTGTTGGACGAAGGCTTGACCATAATATCTTGAGATAGTATGGACCATTGGGGGAATAAGATGAAAAAGGTTGGTAGGAGAATTCAGAGGTTGATGATGGGAAGAAGAGGGGAGATTCAGGAGATGGGGGTCAACATGTAGATTATTGATAGGAAAACATGACACCAAACGAAGGACCTATACCTGTAGTTCATGGGAAAGATTCTGCTAAGGAGATGACCTCAAATAATGAGAAAGTTATTGATTGCTTTTGATGTCAGCTACAGTATCCTGCAAAATTACTGGTAAGGGTCTGTGTAGATTGAACTAATGTGTTTATTTTCTGAAACTTTAAGACACATGGTGCTGATCATTTAGAAGAAGAGTACAGTATAATGCAAATCTAGACTGACATAGGTAACTATTAAATGTGCCAGTTCTAATCAAGTGTTATTCTCAGTTTCTTATTTCTACCGTGACAGAATAGTATTAAGAAGAAACGGAAGAAAGACAGGGAAGGTGAAATAGAAGATATAATTAAAAATAAGAAGAAGAAACAGTTGCTGCCAGAGGAATCAACTATTACATTTGCACATATGGCAGGAATTGAGTCTCTGAAAGATGTAAGTTTTTAGGTTAAACATTGATTCCTTGACTTTTTTATTTTATAACTCTTTTGATTTCAACTGATGAATATAACATACACTCAAGATAGTGTTTTTATCAGAATCGATATGAGATTTTATGATTGAGATTACACACATTGCCTACATATGTATGTGAACTCAATCTGTCCTTAACTTTGCCATCTTATTATACTGTACTGTGGTCACAGGAGTTGAGTTGGTGATTTAGTTATCTCTGGCATATATCTGGATCCATCATTTGTAAAAGAAGTATATGTTAATGATATGAATATTGTTATTCAGAGCAGAAAGCCCACAAGACTGATAGTTTCCATTTTATATGTTTATATACAACACAATCACTTTACTGACTCCCAGGTGTTCCATGTTTCACTTTTATCTGTTACTGTTATCCAGGCCAGACACAAAGACCTACAGTTGTAGCATTGTAAATAAAACTTCAGTAACCTTCGTCAGTGAGATTCTCTCACACTCACCAACCCCATTGGTACTGGCCAGAGACTGGATTAGTTATGTTTATGTACTTTTAAGACATGATCTTGATTGTTTTCATTAATATTGTAGCTAAAAACCGAGCTGTGATCAGGGTAATCATAGAAGTTTGTGGGCTATAGGTACATTTGTGTGTGTGTTAAGACACACACATATGGTACAAGACAATCATAAGCTTATGTAAGACCGAATGACTCTACCCATCCCCAGCTACCTTATTAGGTTGTTATTACTCCCTCTCAGGCAACATTTGTGAACCAAAGATCACCCCTTATGTGATAGACTGGTGAAGAAGATTCCTGAAACAGAAATGAAGAAATGTAGACTAGTGCTGCCATAAGTAGTGAAGGTAGTAATTATATCATACCAGAAAGTGAATCATGTTCCACTGCTCAACTGATGAGTGTAGTATACCTGTCAACTATGTATCAATGTTTATTATCTTTATTCCTCCTCCACTGAGGCCAACAAGGGGTACTAGTAGAGGGTAGATCAGAGTAAAGCCTCTTATAACAACGGTTCCACCAACAACTTTTCATATTTAAGACCCTAGTTAATTTAGGACCCAATTCAATTTATGTCCTTATTTCATTCGTATTTACGACCAAAATATAATATAAATAAAATAAAATTACATTTTCATATAGATAATAACTAAATCCCAATATGTATTATAAAAGAAAAAAATTACTGTAAAAAAAAGAAGAGCGCCTTGCGCAAAGAAGCTGCCTGGCCAATGAGTGGTAATGCGCTTATCCAGTAAACAACAGTCGGAGCTTGGCAGTTCCTTTGTTTTCACGCATCTGAACAGTAACAGGAGAAAAACTTTCTCAGGTTTCTTACAAAATTTTTGAGTCCCGATTCAACATGAGCGAGAGAGCAAGTGATGGTAGTGCTGGTTCAAAAGCTAAAAGAAAGTGAATAAGTTTAGCCAAGAAACTAGATGTGTTAAACAATATGAAAAAGGTGAGAGGGGTGTGGATATTCCGCGTTCTTTGGGGATGCCGGAATCAACCGTGAAAACTATCTTTAGAAATGGAGAAAAAATTAAAGAAAGTCTACAACTCCATTAAGTGCAATTAAATTCTATTTAAACATAGAACAGATTACTGAATTGGCAGACTAGCCCATCAGCTGATGCTCACAACAAAACGTGTTGTTCGTAAGGATTTCGTTAATCGAAGTTTTGCTCGTTAACCGAATTGAAGATCCTTATAGGAGGTAATTCGTAAACCGAAATTTCATTAATCGAACCGTTCGTTAACCGAGGGACCACTGTACTGTACATGTAAATATATATGCTTAATAAACTCAAAAGTTTTTGTTATTGATTTTTATTTTATATTATGCCCTTGTTTCTTTATCTATTTTATGTTCTAAATGTATTGAGTAAAACAAGTGTTAAAATCTGACGGCCGTGACCACCGCGATGCCCGTGTCCTCCCTATTTACATTATTTCTTTTGGGAGAAATTGCTCCGCTATTAGCGATTTCGATATTCGCAACAAGTTTCATGCCTGTAACCTTTGCAATAAGTGAGCCCTGTATTATTATTATTATTACTATTATCATTATTATTTCATTATTTTTATTTATTTATTATTATTATTATTATTATTATTATTATTATTATTATTATTACTATTACACAATTACTATTACTACATTTTTGCCCCCCAGGCCCCGATGTGGGTCAGTGACCTGTTCCTGGGTGGGCTAATACCCGTATATAAAAAAAAGAACACTGTCCAAATGAAGTATAAGATGTGGATAATAGAACAAATGCAATATTTATTGGTTCAATATTATTCTTCCAACAGAAAATATGTGACCTTGTTGCCAATCTACGATGGCCTGGGATTCTCCAACCCCTTCAGAAGTCTGTTCTGATAACAGGACCATCTGGCAGTGGCAAAACAGCTTTTGCTAAGGCTCTGGCTGGAGTGAGTCTCGTGTTGTCCACTATTACCATTGAATATTATTTCTTCAATTTCTATTTTACCTTTGTCTTACCCTTTAGGATACTTCTTAATCTCTCTCCCAAAGCTCTCAAGATGACTTCCTCTTGCTTATTATGTTCCATTGTATTACCTGTTGTCATTTATATCTTGTGCTTTTGTTTATTTTTGTTTTATCAGCTTCGTGATTCATGAGGTATTTGGTGATTATTGTATAAGAGGGAAAGTTTGTCTCAGCCACATTACTTTGAAATTAGCAAAGGGCATTAATAAGAGTTGCTGTAAACCTAAACCACATTAGAGAGAAAGATTTTTAACCATAGATTTGTGCACTTTATGTACGTATTACTCAACTATCTTTTGCTGTTTTTTGATAGATTTGAGAAACTTAATATAGTACAGCTGATGATAAAAGTGATTTTAAATATATCGTTTTACATGTTACAGACTGTAGAGTCACCCATTCTTCGAGTTACTGCAACAGAATTAGTGGGAGGCGTTTCTGGAGAGAGCGAAGAAAGGATTAATGAAATATTTGATCAAGCAGCCTCACTTGCCCCTTGTGTTCTTCTGATTGAAAAAATAGATGTTATTGCCCCAAAAGAAGGAAACACCAAGAGCTTGGAGAAAAGAATTGGAACCCAAATGTCCTCCTGCTTAAGTAGTATGTCATCTGAGTATTTTTAGTTATTTATTCATAAAGCATTGTAAAATGATTTCTTGGTGTGGCACAATAGTTACTGTGTTACCATTGACTTTTAAGTTAAAGGGATTGAAGTTTAGTAACCAGTATATTTGGAAAACAATTTTGAACAACCTGGCCTAGAACTTGGTAACAGTACTGTATACAGCTTGTAGCTTGATTATGCAATATTTTTGTTGCATTAAATCATTCTCTAGGTGGCTCCTGTCAATGGACAAGCCATTTTGAGAGGTCTAGAACCATAAACCTTAATGACAACAAGCAGCTGAAGGCTGGTCTTCCAAAGGTCAGTCCCTCCCTTTTACAACTACTGTACTGCAGTATCTCCATTACGAGGGTGAATTGGCTACAAGGGTTGCCCTCTAGAGGTAGGCAGTCTAAAAGACAGCTGTGTTTACCTTGCCTGTACACACATTACACCAGCTTCAACCTCTATCTTAATTTTAGAATCAATTAGTCAGGGGAAGGGAAGGATGGGCATTATAAGATCAGGGTGTCGTCTGCTGTCTTACATTTCATAATTGTTTTGTGCATGAACAGGAGCCACCAAGGAATCAAGTTTGTGAATCAATCTTCTATTATGTGTTTCAGATATGAAAATTAAGCACAAAGACAAGCAAGTAATAGTGATGGGAGAAACTAGCCGCCCAGAGAATTTAGACTGGGACCTTCGAAGTAGCTTTGATGGAGAGATATTCATGGCTATTCCCACAGAGGCTACCCGTGCACAGATACTGCAGGTGTGTGTATGTTGTTGTTTGAAATTATTGTTATAGATATTCTCACTTTACACTATAATTAAAAGATCCAAGAGTTTATTTTATTGACTTAACTACAGTAAAACCTCTAGATACTAGACTTCGATACATTTATTTTATTTATTTATTTATTTATTTTTTAAGGTGCTTCAGACCACCCATCTGTTCACCAGAAATATTTTAAAATGTCCAGAAAATCTAGTTGCAGTCCGGACGGTTTGTGTGTATGTACAGTCAAAAACACTAATAATGGGGCAGGGTAAAAGCAGCTGGACCAACACAGCCTGGCCAGCAAAACAAAGAGGCGTGTTTGTCACTGGGAATTTTTTTGGCGCGTACCCAATGCAATGAAAACAATTTTCCAGAAAATTTCCAAGCAAATTTCAAATCCGGGTTCGAAGGATTCCGGCTAATGGAGATACACTGAACAATTGGTGCAGAGCACTTCCGGGAATGAGAGATTTCCGACTAACCAGACAACTTTCTCAAACCTGGAAAAATTCCTTATCCCCAGAATTTTTTCCAGTTACCCTGTATAATATTTTCCTTCCTTTGTATTATGTTTCAATTTATTATCTAATTCTAATTTTTTCTATTCTAAGGCGATTCTTATTGAAAAGTTTCAACATTATTTTTTCCCGCAGCTACTTTGTGAAGGAACATCATTTGCTGGAGATTTTGAAGAGTTGGCCCATAGAACCCCAGGTTATGTTGCGGGAGACCTCAAGAAGCTGTTGGAGAAAGCCCAGAGTTTAGCTTGGAAGAGGTAAAAGTGCTTTTCAATTTCTGGTGGGAAAATCGCAATTCATGTTGCAAAGGAACAAAATATTTATTATGTTCATTTTAACAGTAACAATAATGGGGTATCTCACATCACACATGAACATTTTTATATGTTGATTAGTTGTGTTGATTTGTTGGGGTATTGATGTCAATTTTTCTGGATGCACTGTGTAGACACAGTGTGTGATTAATAAATGATACATTATTAATAAAAATTAGCACAATGTGAGCTTAGAGTACTGTGAGGAGTGGCAGCTGGCAGCGAGCTCTTGCCAATCAAAAGATGGCCGGGTGGCTTACAGGCTTCACTCACTTGAACGCTCTACATCACTCATGTCGCCTCCACCCTATTATACCTCCATGGGTACCCCTCTCACTCTCTCCCCCATCCCCTCTATCTACTCATCCTCCCCCTCCTTGTCCCCCTACCCTTCCACCTACTCTTCTCTTTCCTCCTCCTCCTCCTCCTCCATATTCACTCTCTCCCCATTTCCTCCTCCTACTCACTACCTCCTTTCTTTCTCCTCTTCCTTCTATTCTTCCTCCACTTTTCGTCCCTCCTCTCTACCTCGCATGTAACTTGCACTAGACAAGGTTTCCTGTTGGACCACTGAGCATGGTTTCAAACTTTCTCCCATGAAGACCATTGTCATGCATTTCTGTTGCCTTCGAGGTGTTCACCCATATCTCAATCTACAGCTTTATGGTCGTCGTGTGTGATGTGTCACAGAGACTCGTTTCCTGAGCATTCTCTTCGACAACCGGCTTACGTGGCAACCACATATTCGTTACCTCAAAGAGTCTTGCCAGCTTTCTCTCAAGTTATTGAGAGTCTTGGGGTGGTGACCTAGGAACTATGCTACACCTTAACCACATGCTAGTTAGGCCCAAACTGGATTAGGGGTGTAAGGTGTACTTCTCAACCACTGCAGCTAGACTCAATACACTGAACTTTATTCAGTGCCTTCAGGTCTTCACCAATCACAAGTCTACTAGTTGATGCTGATGAGCCACCCCTTGATCTTCGATGCCAATATTTCCAGGTCTAGTGTTGGTTTCCCTCCACCACCTTCTGCAGTCTGTAACCAACACTTGTGTGGTTGACAAGACTATGTCCCCACACTACACTCAGCATCCATGCCTCCCAGAACCTTTCAGCTTCAGTGTAAGGGAAGTTGTGAGTATTCTTTGCCTTCCTCCTGTTCAGATATGCCCCATCTGGTTCCCTAGTGCTGCTCTGTGGATTCTCCCCGAAGTTCAAGTTTGTCAGTATTTTAATAATAGGAAGGACTTACTCCCTCCCTGTGTGGTTCATTCTCTTTTTTTGGAGCATAATTCCTCTCACAGAGGGACTATCCCTGTTTATACTGACGGCTCTAAGTCAGATGCAGGGGTGAGTTCTGTTGGGATGGTAGTCTCCACACAATGGCATTTATTTTTACTGCAGAGCTGTCAGGTATTTTACTTGCCCTCTAGATTATTTTTATCCAACCTCATCGCGATTTTACATTTATTAGCATTCTCTTGGTGCTCTGGGGAATGAACGTACTGATGCTGTGGTGAAAGTAGCTGCTTTTCGCCCTGTGGCACATCATTCCTTTTTACCTGCCTCTGATATCAAGCCAGTAATAAGAGCCGCTATCCGCTCAAGTTGGCAATGCAGGTGGGAGGCTGTCGGAGCAAACAAGCTCCTGCATTGGGTGTCTGGGAATATCAGGAACTGTCGCACCGCTGGGAGACTGCTTTGGCCTGCCTCCGTACTGGCCACACACGCTGACTCATGGTTTTTTAATGGAGAGGGCGCTTCCTCCCCATTGTGATAACTGCCTGGTCCTATTGACTGTTCGACGACACCTGGTGGTGTGCCCCAGGCTCAGATATCTTCATAGTAAGCACCTCTCCCAGTGCCAGGGGGAGATGGGTCTTACCGTCTCTCTTTGGTGCTGGCGGAGGGAGTGGGTCTTGTGGGAAGAGACATCCTTTCCTTCGTGGAGGAAGCTGGCCTTCTACACAAGCTTTGAGTTTTATCTCTTAATGTTAAAATGTTTTTAATTTTTTATGAAAGTTCTATGTTAATTGTTACTTATGTTTGTTTTTTACCTTATTATTTGATTATAGTTTTTTAAGTATATTTTAATTTGGCAACATATGGCCTAAGCTGTTGCCTTGGCCTGGGATGTAATTACTGTACTACAATCAATCAATCAATCTACCTCTTTTGCATTCCCATATATCTCCCCCCTCTTCTCCATCTCCCTCATTCCCCTCTACTTTTCTCCTCGCCCTCCCCCTCTCTCCTCTATTTCCCCTCTTTTCTCCTTATCTCATTCTCAACATCTCTTTCCCTACTCTCTCCCCTTGTTGCTTCCCATTTTTCTTAAATATCCTCTCTCCCCTCACCTCCTTACCTGGTTCTCTTCTCCCCCTTTCATCTCCCCACCTGATCCTCTCCTCTCCATCTCACCTCCTCACCTGATCCTCTCCTCTCCCCCAACACACACACCCATGCTCTTCATTTTTCTTGTTTTATAGTTTTATATTATATTTTCTTTATTTCTAAACTACATTATATTACAGGTATATATATAATTATGTTCTTTATGGGTGATTTAAGGGATTTTCAAGGGTAATTTTGACTATACGCAGTTTTGCCTTTACGCTCCCTCAGAATATAGTGACACTACTGTCCTGTATATACAGCTGTATATAGTAATGGGAAAAAATTTTGGCAGAAAAAAGGACTCCTTATATGGGAAGACTGAGGGAATGTCTCTCATGGAGCAACTGAGGAGTTTCATGAACCAGTTTGAGGAGATGTGTGAAGCAGAGGAAGTGAACACCATGGTCACCATTAACATGGAGGACTTCATGGAAGCCTTGATGGTAAGACAGTAACATTTGTGCTTGGGTTTTATATGTGCATGTTCCTATTTTAATTAGTTGGCCATCACCTTTTTCCTATAGTAATGATAGATGATATTAATTTCATTTTTTTTACTGTAACAAATATGTTCTGTTACGGTGTCCCCCAGGAAAGAGCTCACAAAAGTGAAAAAATCATACTGTATTGTCAGACATAATGATTTACCTTATCCACAGCACATCACTCCAGCACTGAAGAGAGAGGGCTTCCCCACGGTGCCTGATGTTACTTGGCAGGATATTGGTGGCCTTGAAGACATCAAGAGGGAACTTAGAGAGAAGATTCTTGTGAGTTTATATATTTTTAGATTATAGAAAAATCTTATTTGTATTAAAGTGACCAAAATGATTAGGATAAGCAGACTGATATATTTTCTCATAAATATTTTGATATGATAAATTTAAATGAAATTACCTATGGTGATATCTGGTTAAAAACTTAATCGACATACAGTAATGCCATACTAGCATTGACAACGTAAGAGTGTATGGTAATATCTTTTTTAGTTACTGTTGTCACATGAGTTTACCACCATTCACTCTGGCCCAGGAGTGAACTGAACACAAATTTAAAAGCTTGAGTGTGCATATGTATGGTAGTTTTCTGACAAACTATCATAAAATGCCAGGATTTGAATAATGTCATGATGATGTTGAGTTTCTCTATTCTTGTCTCACATGAAGTATTCCAGTGAGAAATGTCAGCCTCTATATTGACACATCAATTTTGATAGTGCTTATAATTTATAAATATACATTAATTATCTGTGTAGGTTTTAGAGTTACCATATATTACGGCAGATTAGGCAACCTTCGGATAAGACTAGGTCCAAATTTCAGTCTAAATTTCATGGTTTTAGCTCATATCTGTGTTATAAAATGACTTCCCAAACTACCAAACCACTTGCGGTAAAGTTTAGGTCAGCGACCACCAAACCACCAATATGGTGATACGTTTAATGTACGTATTAAATACTTTGAATGTTTAATGTATTACCAGTAAGTCAAATGATTTAAGTTATCAGAGAGGCATATAAATTACCTTGTGTAACCTGTCTTTGGTAGTGGTACGTTAAGGTCGATCACCCTATTGTTTACATACCTACGTGTCATAGTGACGCAGTCAACCTTTACTTGGTTGTGTGATTACGTGATAAAAGCATTGGATAAAGTGAAAGTAGAGACTAATAAAATCTTTCAAAAAGGGCGGTATCTCTAATGCAATGGAAGATACGGAGGATGATTTGTTGTAAGACACTGACGACAAAGCGGACGCACCAGATTTGGACTGGGACCCCTACGACGACAACGTAAACAACGAGACTCAGGGTGTGAATGACGAGCTCCTTCCTTCAGATGATGAAGCTATTGAATTTGATGGATTTTAAATACGTGAGATTTTTTTCTTTACAATTCTACAACTCTCACTTTTTGTATTTTTAATTCTGTATCTGGCCTATAAGACGACCCCTGGTTTTGGGGTGGTTTTTTGATGATTCAAGTGTCGTTTTATCCGCCGAAGTATACAGTATTTATACAGGACCCAATGTGGGTCAGTGACCTGTGCCCGGGTGGGCTGAGCCCTGTAAAAAAAAATAAAAATAACCTAACCTAACACATCTGGCCGAAAGGTTTTCAGATAAGGGGACTTGGTCACAATTTTTGTAATGCCACATGGCAGCAGGGTCTACCATTAGACAACGCATTATGCTGCCAATATCTTCCCAGGCGGTAGTACCTCCCTGTTTGATAGCTGCCATCTACCTACTGCGGCTTGTGTTGTGTATGTTTACATATCTTGTATAATATTAAGTGGAGAAATTATTTTTTAACTTTGGGTCAACAGGAGCCTATCCAGTTTGCTAAACTGCATGAAGAGTTTGGGGCAAGTCGACCCAATGGTATCTTGATGTGGGGTCCTCCAGGGTGTGGCAAGACTTTGCTGGCTAAAGCTGTTGCCAACGAGGCTGGGATTAACTTGTTGCCTGTAATGGGCCCAGAGCTCTTAAATATGGTGAGTACAAGTAGAGAAACAAATCAAGTATTTCACTAAATTATATATATATATGCTGATAACCACCAGGAAAGAAGAAAACACGAAGTTCCCAAGCGCTTTCGTGTAATTCACATCTTCAGGGGTGAGTACAGACTAAAGAGGAGTAATGCAAAACAAGGTGAATATATACAGAGGAGGGTGAGACCAGGTCCACAATGGTCAGGTAATTAGGTAATGACCCTACTAATCTTTAAATAGCACACAACGGTTGGTGGTCGGGTCAGATGGGACAGTGACCCGCCCTCTCACCTGATCACAAATCTTCTTAATTACAAAGTTGTCCAGCTTGTACATGCCGTTACTCAAATTCATGTTGAATGCTTCGGTATGTTTAATAAGACTAGATTCTATGATGTTCCTACTATCAATTGAATTACATGGTAATATTGAGGAGGCATTATCCCAGTCAATGCAATGCTTGTTATCCCTCAAATGAACAAACAGAGCATTGGATTCCTGGCCTGTCCTAACACTGTATTTGTGTTGTTTAATTCTAGTTACAAGATCTTTACCTGGTCTCACCCTCCTCTGTATATATTCACCTTGTTTTGCATTACTCCTCTTTAGTCTGTACTCACCCCTGAAGATGTGAATTACACGAAAGCGCTTGGGAACTTCGTGTTTTCTTCTTTCCTGGTGGTTATCAGCATATACCTAGATCACGCGCACCTACAGTGATTTACTTGCATATATATATATATATATATATCTATATATATATATATATATATATATATATATATATATATATATATTGGGCTAATGAAATATATATATATATATATATATATATATACATACAACCATAGTTGGCACTAGAGATAAAATATCTAACTAATGGATATCCACGGCTATTAGATGGATATCATTAAAGTGAGGTAATTTGATCGTATATAGCAAATTTATGACCATCGTTAAAACGGAATATCGCTTCTTGGGATATCGTATATCAAGGATTACCTGTATACAACTCCTAGACTCATTATATAGATCCAGGAGTCCTAGGACAAAGAATGCCAATTGCCAGCCTTTATTGTGAGAAGTTTCTTAGTTATAAGCTCTGCCAGAACAGGGATATTAGCACTCTTGTCTTTGGGTAGGTCAGTATCAACACACTAGACTGTACCATACGAGAGATAATGGTATTTGGTGCATTAGCATTGTAAATGAATTATATACAAACAGTTTTATATGAGTAAACACGATAAAATAATTATTTTCGTGCTTAAGCGCGAGTAGAACACAAAGTTTTTTAACTCTTAATGAAAATGTTTATGCATCACTTTATACCTTTGTTATTTTCTGTGATTGCAATATGAAACTTCTTCCACAATAAAGCCTAAATACAGCATTAAACAAATAATACTTACAGAAGAAATGTGAAAAAATTTATATTTTGCTTTGCATTTCACAATCAACATCACTCGCAATCACATGATCATAATCATCAAATACTGTCATCATTAGTTGTGGGTCATTTCCCAGTCTCACAGTACCACACTTAGCATGAACAAGGCAATTGAATCTAGTTTTAGTGAGGGTACGGGTAGTGCACACATGAGGATGGTGAGGGGTCGGGTAGGCGAGGTAAGGCACCCAGGGATGGCCGAGACGCCTCATGAGCAACACTTTTTTCTTTCTTTTTATCCACAATGACATGCTGGGCAGGTCTTTTGCACTAGGACTGTATGTTGAAGGGCCAGGCAAACTATCACTTGCATTAGAAGGGCCAGGGATGCTGGGAGAGGCATCAGGGGGCACCACACTATCAATACATGGTGTAATCTCCTTGCACTTTTACGTTTTCTTACCCCTCCACCCTCGCCAACAACACGAGGCATGGTTCAAGACTCTCCCAACACTGTTATGAATAAATTAAATCACTGATACACAAGAGATCAGCATAAGTCGTGAAAAAATGAGTGGGAAATGTGGGTCCTTTAAACACAAAAGGGATACTGGTGTGGTAACCTTGGAGTGTGGTCTACATAATTATAATTGCCAAATGTGTATCTTGCATATGAGAACATGAAATTATTTATTTTAATTTATGACTTCATATGCAAATTTGCATATGAAAACCCTAAAACGATGAATTATATCATAAGCAAATGTTGCGGATGAAAACCCCAAGAGTGTTAGGATAAGTCCATCATTTATGGATTCCATTAACCAGTGAATATAGAATACCTTAGCCCTAGTGAGAGGAAAGTATATGTGAATGTTGGGATTACTGGGTCGAAGGCCAAAGTTATTATTGCTAAAACTTAATCTAAACTTTCATGCACCTATGAATGTGATATTGCTCTAATATCTTGCCTTTAGGGTAAGAAGAGGAGTCTCTGCTTTGGATTCATTTGTAATTTGTGGTATTCTTGTTCCTATATTTACATCATATTTAATCTTGAGCAACAGCTACTGCAGATCTGCACTCATTATCTTTGAAAATTCAGCTGACCAATGTTTTCTTATGATTTTGGTGTAATGTATAAAGGTTTGTAATACTGCTTGGGTAATGTCCTTATGGGTGTTCTGTTATCCTCTTTACAGTATCAGGGTGAAAGTGAGAGAGCTGTGCGAGAAGTATTCAAACGTGCACGCAACGTTTCACCATGTGTAATCTTTTTTGATGAGTTTGACTCGCTTTGCCCTGTCAGAAGTAAAGGAGCAGAGGTGAGTAGAATTTTATCTTCTTCCTTGCTTACAGACTCTTTACCAAGCTTTTCCCTTAATATGAATTTTCAACTATTTTAACCCAGTGTTGTTGACTGGAAACATTTCTTTTAAATAATACTCAAGCACTGTTGTTGTATGGGAAGAATTTTGCACTTGTTTTAAGAAACAAGAGTATATGAAAAAGTACCGTAATTCACTTAACAAATAAATATGGACAGGAAAACAAATGGAAAATATATAAAGACAGAGATGTTGATATGTGTGTGCTCCAAAAAACGATGTTCCATTGACTGTTGGTTCGCATAATCAACAATGACATATCGGGAAAATACCCTGCAAGTTTCGTTGATACCCCGGCAATCTAATGATTGGCAGAGCTGTTTTGAATTTGGCAGACAGTGGAATGGTGTGAATTATTGCCACCAAAGGGCTCTCTGCACTGCCCTGACTCATTCCCATTATCTTTGCTTTTGTTTACACTTACTGTGTGTCTCTGACTTTGTGCTTTTTCGTCATTTCCGACTTAGTTTGTTACTCAATCATGTCTTAATGCCCCAGTAATAGTTCTCTTTTGCTGGGCAACTTGATGTTTTGTGATAAGGCATAATAAGAGTGGTGATGGACCAGCAAAGATTGGTAGAGACTTGAACTTGCCACCCTAAACTGTATCTACCCTCCTCAACACAGGTAAATATCAGTCTCAATTTATGCTTTACATTGCTTATTTAAGGCTTATTAAATATGCATGCTTTTTTTCTTGCTTGACAGTGTGCAGTACAGAGGTATATCAAGGGTAGATTGGAGTTTTTGGAGGGCGGCCGGTCCCTAATCCACTGAATTTGTCTTTTTGTCACTTATTCATCAACCAACAACTTTTCTGGGCCCTATATGCGTCGGTTATCGGGGCACACCTGTATAAAGGAGCTGGATGCTCATGGCTGTAATAGAGATTCAACTCCTCAGAATAACTGCTATAACATAATCTGCCATTTGAGATGTATGTCATGGGGGAGTTACAATTGGTTTTTGAAAGGTTTTTAACAAATTAACTCAGGCTTATGTTGGGAGGTGTTGTTTATTGGCCTCAATGGCCCCCTGTAAGTGACTTGGTACTGTATTATATAAACAACCTCACTAAGGACTACTAAAAAAAAAAAAAGTCAGGATCAATCTTCTATATTGAATTGTTCACAAAATGTACAGCAGTTTACAATATTTAAGTCTATCCATTGGCAACCAAGTCCAAGTGGTCATCTGGCTGTTCTTTATAGATTAATTTTATGACCTTCAAGTATAAACAGTATAATTCCAAGTAAAACATATAAATCCTATCATAATTTAATAAATTTGTTTTGATAGAGCGGCAGTAAAACCACCATAGTGAACACATTACTGACGGAGATGAATGGCTTTACCAAACGAGAGGATGTTTATGTTATAGCAGCCACCAACCGTCCCGACATCCTCGACCCAGCAGTAACACGGCCTGGAAGATTTGATACTCTTCTTTACGTTGATGTGCCAAACCATCTGGGAAGAGTATCTATTTTTCAAGCACGAACAAAGGTAAGATCATTACGTGATATAAAAGATTTAGAATACCTGTAGCTGCATAAATTTTTGGGTATAGATTCATCCAAAGGAAGTGGGTATAGAAGTCAACACACAATGTCATACTGTATAATGTTGTTATGTTATAACATTACTACTCTTTAGGTATCTATGGTTCTGACAATGTACCTGAAGGGCTATGGGTTTTGTCAGCAAGTTACATATATATAAGTCTCGTCAATCTGTGGTTTGAGTTGGAACAAATTGCAACAGAAATAATTTTTTTTTTACTTGCTTGGCACCTCTAGCTGAACGACATATAAAACGTAGAGAGAAATGAAGGTAATGGAAAGTTATCTAATTTGCATATACAGTGGTCCCTCAATTAACAAACGGTTCAATTAACGAAATTTCGGTAAATGAATTAGCTCCCATAAGGATTTTCAGTTCCATTATAGAACAAAAATTCGATTAACGAAAGCCTTAGGAGAAATACTCTTTGTTGTGTGCATCAGCTGATCAGCTAGTCTGCCAATACAGTAATCGGTTCTATGTTTACATTCATTTCCAGTGGAGTAAATATCAAGAAAGTTGTATTCTTGAATATTTTTGCATTTTTTATATTAAAATTATTGGTCATTCTAAAATTTAGTCGTCTAAGCTCTGTCTACATAAAGTTTTTTAACTAATATTTTTGGCTCGATATATGTAATTTTATTCATTTATTTTTACTCATTTACATGCACACACTGTCCTAAGGGCAAAGCTGTACTGTACCTTTACTAAATGTTTAGGGTACTAAAATTTTACGAAGTTGATTACCACCCACACAGTCTTAGTAAACACTGGTTCCTATATATACTCTCTCTGCAGAACAGTTTTGATTAAGAAGTCACACAGGACAGTACAAACAATGTGGCACTAGATACCCTTCATTATGTGGAGTTACTGACACAGTGTTGATTTGGACGGCCTGAGTGAGGTCTCTGATGATGGTGATTGACTTCATTCAGAGGGACAGAGAAAAGAAACTGACACTAGTGATATATGGAGTGTAGGATGTGGAAGTTTGGTAAAAAGAGTGTATTTTAATAATGGTGTGGTGGAGGTATTGAGACACTCAGGAAAGAGTTGTGTACCGTTTGATCATGACATGTAAATGTGGTGTCAATTGATTTATTGAGGGGGGGGGGATAAAGTTTTGGCTGATTTGTGATGTTGGTCTTGTATGAAGTGAATGGAGTAAACAAGATGGATATCCAGGAGCTTTGTTGTGGAAGGAAAGGCAAAAGGCAGGGGGGTTGGGGGATAAATTTATGTTTCTCTTAATTCTGGTTAGGTTAGGTTATATTTGTAAGAGTATATTAACATAATACGTCCATACATAACAATAACCTATGTAGTTTAATTTTTTTCTTCTTTCATCTTTGGTCTTCTTTGAATTTTACAATTCTATTTTATAAGTATTTTATTTACAGTAATCCATTCATATCTTGTCCCTGCTCTTATCATTAACTTTCTCGAGGTCCTGGCACACTGCCTGGTCTAACAGAGTGCATCACATACCCCACTGCCGGGCATATAATGTGTATAAACCTAAGTTATATTCAAAACCGACACGAATGAAAGCCCAAATTTTCAAAAATTTAACAAAAATGGAAGCCCCTCGAAATCGAGGATGGCCGGCCCAAGGGCCTCCTAGGCGTGAATTTGTTAAGGTGTAGAAGCTGTCGCCAACACAACAACCACACCCCAAGTTAACGAGCTGTATGACCCAGTGTCAAGGAATAGTCAGAGAAGATTGGACAGCTCGCCTGCACTGGCTAACCATTACCCCAGAATACGATCCACAAATCGATTAACATACAGGTTCCCAATTACTGCTGGGTAGACAGAGACAAATGGCGTAAAGCAGCTTGCCCATAGTTTCACCCCGCCCTCGGTGACCTGTGGTGTAATGGTCAGCATCCTCGCCTAGTAAGCGAGTGGACCCTAGTTTTTACAATACCTCATCCTGGAAAAACCCCAAGAGAGTTAATAATGAGTGGCTTCCAATAACTTTAACTTGGATATCCTTTTTTGAGTCGAAATATATTTCTTGTTTTATTTTCAGAACAGTTATATATGAAGATAACATGGCTATTGTGTTACAGAATGGGACATGTCCTCACCTCGCTTCTGATGTCAACTTTGAAGAAGTGTCGTTGCTGTGTAGCAGCTTCTCGGGTGCAGATTGTGACCAGTTGGTGTACTTAGCAAGCAAAGAAGCCATCAGGGAGGTGATCCATAGCAGCACCACCACCACCTCCCCAACACCAGTGTCTAACACTCCTGATGTAAAGCGTCTTGTGGCTAAGAGACATTTTTCTGCTGCACTCAAGAAAATTAAACCATCTATTACGTTAGAGGTATGTATGATGGAGGGCATTATTGTTAACTATCATTTTATCATTAAATACTACCACTTTATATTAAAACTGTATTAACAAACAAAATTGGGCAAAACATGTCAGAACACTCCTGCAAGACTAAATTACCAAGTACGTACTGTACAGTTCTCAATGCCAGACTCAAAGTAGACTTTGATTGGTTGCCTAGGAATTTCACCTGAAAATGCAAGTCAGTAGAGAATAAATTCACACTTGGTTCGGCAAGGTTGTTTAACCCTAAAAGCCCAGGTGATGTAAAACCCACCAAACCCCTGCGTGGGCATATCTCGGCAAACACCACTTTTTCAAAAAATTCATTGTCATCTTATAAATGGGTTAATAATATAAGAAAACTAACAAACAGAAGATTGCTCTGTACTGTTAGATTCAACATTTATTGTAGCATAGTGTGAAGTGATGAAAGTTGTCTTGTTTGAAACTATACTGTGCACAGCCCACAATGAGTGGGAAGTGATGTTGACATGCACTTGCAATACACAATTCTTACTTGGAGGCTCTTTTATATCATATTTATATCTTAATGTGACTACAAAACACAAAATATTTATATTTACCTCAAAAGAACTGTAAAATACTTAACAGAGGTCGAGGGATGTGTATCCATCATGATAGTTAGCGGTAACTGACCACGACGCATGAGTCTTGAGATAAATATTACACATGAGTTGCCAATTATACAAATATACAATACAAAGGATTTTGTCCTGCCTGGACATTCAAATTATGCAGCGAAAATTAAGAATGTTGAGGAACGTCACCCAGGCTTTAAAGGTTAAAGTATCACCCGGAATAATGCTTTCCATGGCAAGGTTGAGAATTGCCTTTTATAGAACTCGAAATAGATCCTACTATGCAGTTTATATAAAAACCTCGATAAATCGGACTTCAATATATCAGATTCACTTTTTTGGGACTTACTCTGTTGAAGGTAGAATTAGGATTATCTTCCAAGCAATGTTACAGGTGGTAATAACGTTGGAGAGAAGGCCGGTGGAGGCGTGGGTACATCCAAAGTACTGTATACCAGTAATAGAATTAACAAAATATTAAATATAAACTAAATACAGTACTGTACTGTACAGTATACTGTACAATAATAAATAAAAAACAATAGAATACTGTATTTTAACTTACAAATAAGTGTAAGAGTATATTGTATGTGGAAGACGAGTGTTTACTGGGAGCAGCTGGCAGAGGGGAGGGGGGATAGCATGGCTGGGTTGTTCCCTCCCCATCCCTCCCTCAAGATTCCTTTAACTTCTTTATGCATTTTCACCATAATTCTCATATAATTTAGGTTCATTTGGTAACAAGTTGATAAAATATTATCCTAAAAGAATCAGCTTTCATGAAAAAAGAATCCCACACTGAACACCATGAGTAATTTATATACAAAGGGCAAGCAGCTTATTGGCTTACCACAATGTCTGTCTTCAACACAGTAAATTAGTACAGTACAGTGCATTTATCATCACTTAAATACTATTGCAGTGTATTTATCACCACTTAAATCCTATTGTAGTGTATTTATCACTACTTAATAAAGTATTGTAGTGTATATATCATCACTTTATAAGTAATATTGTAGTGTCATCATATAACACTCAAAGGTAGTAAATTAAGTTTTTAAGAAGTTATCTTCATATCAGATACTATACAGTGTATTATGGTGACCCCTGTTGTAAGCTGATCTACTGAAAACTCTCACACGAACTCATCTTGAGTAAATAACCTTCTGATACAGCTTATCCTTTTATTTTCAAGTCATATTACAAATTACATGCTGAAGATATTATATTAATCATGAACCATAAACCATAAGAGAAAATAATACTGAATCGATAAATAAACCTGACGAATGCAGCAACACCGGATCAGCCCCGGCCTACTTACATACTCAAGTGACTTAGTTCTCAGTAGGCCTATGGCAAGTCTGATAAGACATCTATACAGTATTCAGTAACTGTGGTCCTTTTCATAAGATTTTTTTTATTAATCTTCCTCATTTCTGAAAACTTTTTTTTTTTTTTTATGATGACCAGAGCATCTCAGACTCCGAAAAAAGCGAATTCCGATATATTGAAGTCCGATTTATTGAGGTTTTACATATAGTGGTCCCTCGGTTAATGAGCGCCTCGGTTAACGAGTTACCTTCCATAAGATTCTTAATTTCGGTTAACGAGCAATCCCTCGATTAACGAGTTTCTTACAAGCCAACCTCCACATGTTTTAGCTTGCATTTGGCAGTCCACCAGCTGTAGTATTAGTCCGCCAATACAGTACAGTTCGTCCCCGAATTACGTACATCCGAATTACGTACAAACGGCCGATACGTACATCGTTTCTGAAGTCTTTAATTGCAAAAATATTGTCTTAAAAGGGCGAGCAATTTTTAAATTTGGCGGGCGAGCCAGCCGCACCGCGCCGCCACTATCACTGACCATGCAGACGACACGCTAGACGCACCAAAACAACAAGTGTGGTCATTGTGCATACAGTACTTCTCCTGTGAATTTCTGCCCTATTTTGTACACTTTACTCTGTGTGCAATGACTGGTGTAAAGCGTAAGAGTGGTGAAGCCAGTGGGAGTGCTACGAAACGTCAAGCAATCTCACTAGAGGTAAAAATGGACATAATAAAACTGCTTGAAAGTGGTGAAAAGTTGACCAATGTTGCCCGCAAATTTAACCTGAGTCGGTCAACTGTTAATACAATTGATAAGGGCAAAGAAAAGATCAAGGAACATGTGAAATCTGCAGTGCCAATGCAATCTACGATTATAACTAAAAGAAGAGGGAAGGTTCTGGAAGAAATGGAAAAATATCTTGCGATGTGGATCGAGGACTGCACACAAAAACGTAAGCCTCTGTGTCTCAGTATGATTCAGGAGAAAGCCCTAAGTCTTTTCAACGACCTAAAGAAAGATCACCCTGATGATACTGTGACATTCAATGCTAGCAATGGGTGGTTTAACCGATTCAAGGTGCGAAATAAGCTGCATAATGTTCGAGTGACTGATGAGGCGGCGAGTGCTGATTGGAAAACAGCACAGGATTTTCCAAAGAAACTCGCGGAAATTATCGAGTTACGTACATTTCGAGTTAAGTACAACCTTTTGGTCCCCATTATGTACGTAACTTGGGGACTTACTGTAATTGGTTCTAGGGCTTAAATTCCTTACCCTTTTACTAAATTTCAAGAAGTTTATACTATTCAATAATTTTAAAAGTTTAATATTAAATTTGTTAGTCATTTTAACAATTATTGAACATAATTGAAGGTAGGGTCACTAGTTTGTGGCACGCCATCCAGCCTCTCAACACATCATACAGGCGTCAGTCTTTGTGTCTTTTCAGTGGAGGTAACATCTTGCTTGAGACTCTCTTCAACTAAACGCTTTTTTTCTGTGTTTGCAAGCAAATTATTGGTCATTTTTAAATTTATTTTACATATTGACAATATATAATGCAGTGCAGTGTTGATTTAAAGAAAATAATCTTGAATTATACCAAGAGAACTAAAACTTTATGGGTGAAATGGTGCCATGGGGTGACTTTTCTTCCACCCCAATGCCTTCTCTTCTCCCTTCTCCTCCACCCCCATTCTAATTCCCATCATCATCCAGGAGCCTTCTACATATACACCTCAAAGTAAGTGTACTTTTCTACCTTTTTTTGTTGAATTTAGGCAATTTTCGGTGAGCTGGAACCAATTACCCCAAAACCCATTGAAACAATGGTTTCGGTTAACGAGTTTTTCGGTTAACGAGCAACTTTCTAGAACGGATTGTACTCGTTAACCGAGGGACCACTGTATACTGTATATATTGTACTGTAAAATTTATATTTCTCAATTAATTTATATTAAATTATTTTATATGTATTTGGCTCAAATTTACTTAAATGTACAATACAGGTACAGTATTGTTTAGTGAAGGAACAAGCAACTTAGTTAGGCTTTAATGAGTGTTATCCACGGCCATAAGCCTTTAGTCTTGCCAACCGTGGATTTGCCAACCATGGGGTTTTTCAGGAACCTAAACCTTGCGGTTGGCAAGGGACTACTGTACATGCCTACATCAGAACCCAGGTTATCAGTTTATTGGTGTTGCTAGGAGAACTGTGCTCTAGCACGGAGCAAGAGTGAGTGGCCGTTTTGGGGCTGACTGAACGAAGCTGTCTCGGCTCAAGTCTCGAACCAAGTTCAGCCACTTCAGCCAGCCGACTCAACAACAGTTACATGAACAGAATGACTAGTTACAACAATTATAGTCATTGTTAACTATATTACATCACATTACATTATACTACTGTCTTACATTACATTATATTATTCTTCTTTCGCTACAATCTGTTAGCAGTTTCAGGAAAATAATATGTTAGCCCACTTGATTTTGATTCAGATGATTATCAAATATTTATTCATGATGTTTATGAGTCCATTGTAGAAAAGCAACCTTTAAAATGGGCATCCCAATGTAAATTGGCTTTATATTTTGTTTTTTTATTAAAAATTTTAATACCTTAAATGTCATCCTACAGGAACAGAAACGGTACAAGAAGCTCTATAGCAAAATGGAGGTGTCCAGAGTGCGAGGAGAGCTCCCAGGGTTCCCAGAAGATATTAGTTCTCTTACTGAAAATTTAGAAGAACAGTCTCAGCCAATGGATGTAGCAAACCAAAAGATATAAATTTTCCTTCAAATATAGCATTTTTTACTACTTAACCATAATAATAGTGCTGGTGTGAATGTACAGTCTCGTTCAAGATTCTTCGAACACTGCTGGAAACAGCTGGCGATGCAAGGTCGTTTGTTTACTATAGTACGTAATATAATATAATACGAAAAAGCAAAGCCCTGCCATTAATTAAGTAACGGGGAACTAAGTGACCAATCACCGATCACTTATACATTTATTCATAATTTTTACTACGTACTATAGTAAACAAACGGCCTTGAGTTGCCAGCTGTCTCCAGCAGTGTTCAAAGAATCTTGAACGAGACTGTACCTATAGTGGGTTTTAACAGGGCCTCAAGAGCCCTAGGGAACACCCTTGCAATCCTAATGTAAATGATTGCTATACAGGTTGTACCTCTCTAGCCCGGCAACCTCGGGACCTGACCGGTGCCGGACCATGGAAATTCACCCTTTTCCTGGATAGATAGTGACTTGTGCTTATGCTTGGAAGCACTAGCACCACTTTCTCTGCATCATGGTCTCTTTGAAGATATATTGAAGGGTTAAATGTCGTATAGTAGCTTCTCAAATTTCGCGAGTTTTTAATTCTTAACGTATTTTATTGGAACACAAAAAAATAAAAATTTTGACGGCGGAAACTTGAATTTCGACGGGTTTGAACGGCCCGCCAACGTGCAGACGACGTGCATAATCGTGTAAACAGTGTCATTTCTCTTATGTACAAAAGGTTTATTATTGTTTATTACTGAATGTCTTTTCTATTGAATTAATGTTTGTGTGAAAAATGAGCAATACTATTCATTAATAAGACGTAGAATATTAAAACACACGAGGAAATGACACAGCATTGTTTTCGTTGATTACAAAGCCAGTGACTGACTGGTTCTACATATAAAACTGAAGAAAATAAGACCTTGGTTGTAGCTGTAGTAAAATTAATATGGTTGTTTTAAGTTATGTTATTTAATGTTAATAAATGGAACAATAGAAGTAGCTAACGATAATGGTAAAGAAAAAAGAGAGATCGCGTATGTAAGGGCGCATGCGCACACGTGAAATCATATCGTCATTACTTTACTTAAGAATATGAAAGCAACACTTATTTACTGCTCATATATATTTTAATTAATGTTTCTGAATTTTTTTTTTTTTTTTTATCCTCTTCGCCACTGATCGGCTTGTTAGCCGCTTGGGCGATCGGTCACGTCTCTTTTCCTTTATATTCTTCACCAAAAGGTCGGCTCGCTAGCCGCCCGGGCGATCGGTCACGTCTCTGTCACGCACTGTTGGCAAATATTGGGCATGCACCGGCTCCTGAATGTACCTGAACCCGCTCCAGTGTTGGTCAAGTCTTCTCTTGAAAGAGCTCACACTCGGTGCCGTCACAACACTCTCTGGTAGATTGTTCCAAGAGTTTACAACCCTCACTCCGAAAAAGTTTGCCCTCACGGTTTTCTGGACTTGCGGCTTCTTCAATCTTGAGCTGTGACCCCTTGTGGGGCGAGCGTCCGCCAGCTCCAAGTAAGGACACTCAACTGAGTAGTCCCCCCTGAGATGCTTATAAACCTCAACTAGGTCCCCCCTTGCCCGTCTGTCGTATAAGCTAGGCAAGTTCAGGCGCTCCAATCTCTCAGGGTAGCTGAGGTGCCGAAGTGCAGGCACCAGTTTGGTGGCCCTCCTTTGAACATTTTCAACCAACTGACAGTCCCTAGCATATCTCGGGGACCAGATGGGGTGACAGTACTCCAGATGAGGAAGCACTTCACTCCTGAAGATCGTCACGAGGGACGGACCATCTAGATATCTGAACGACCTTCTTATAAGACCCAATAATTTATTTGCCTGATTTACCTTCTTCTCACAATGGCCCGAAAACTTCAGCTCATTGTCAACATACACACCTAGGTCCTTCTCACACACAGTCTCAACTAGTACATTTTCTTCATCCCGTTAGGACATATGGTACACCTCCTTACCGTTGGTACGCCCCAGGTGCATCCTCTTACACTTCGTGACATTGAATCTCAGCAGCCATTCCTTCGACCATTCCTGGAGCCCACAGAGGTCCTTCTGCAGCTCTTCACAGTCCGCTTGGTTCTTAATTTCCCGAAATAACTTGGCGTCATCGGCAAACATTTGTATGGAGGAGTGTACAACGTCAGGCATATCATTTATGAAACAAACAAACAACAGCGGGCCCAATACACTACCCTGCGGTACCCCACTTGTTACAGGTACAGATGACGATTTCGTGCCATTAATCACCACACATTGCTTGCGGTCATGTAGAAAGTCTTCTATCCACGCTAGGACATTACCCCGAATTCCGTACCCTTCCAGTTTGATTTTCAGCCTTTCGTGGGGTACACTGTCGAAAGCCTTGGCAAAATCTAGGTAAATATTGTCGATATTACCACCCCGTTCTAGAATATGGGTCCAAATATCCAATACCTTGAGCAATTGTGTCAAGCAAGAGCGCCCCGGCATAAAACCGTGTTGGCAATCTTTTACAAGGTTGTTTCGTAGTAGATGTTCCATCGCGGCATCTCTGATAATACTCTCAAGTACTTTACATATTATGCTGGTCAGGCTCACCGGTCTATAGTTGTTCGTGGAGTGCCTATCGCCCTTCTTGAAGATAGGACTCACATAAGCCACTTTCCATTCACTGGGGACCATTTGTTCATCCAGGCATTTACAAAACAGAATCTTCAGGGGCTCTGCAAGCTCGTTGCACAGCTCCCTTAGCACTCTAGGATGCACCATGTCAGGTCCAGGACTCTTATGGACCTTTAGCCTGGACAGTTTATTTCTAATACCCTCTTCTGTGAACACAATGTGGGTCAGTGCTGTGTCGAACCGTCTGTCCTCAAACGCAGGAAGGTTAGTTGCATCCTCTCTTGTGAACACTGAGGAAAAGAAGCTGTTCAATGCCTCAGCTTTATCTTGGTCAGAATCTGCGTAACTACCATCTTCAAGCCTCAGGTCTGATACTCCTACTCGCGTTTTCAATTTCGACTTTGCATAGCGGTAAAACGCCTTTGGGTTTGACTTGACCTCGCATGCAACCAGCCTTTGGAACTCCTTTTCAGCCCTCCTACACTCTATCTTTGCTTGGTTTCTGGCTCTTGCATACATCCTCCTGTCTTGCTCATAGTTTGACCCAACCCACGTCTTGAATTTCTGGGTTTTCTTCTTAATTTTGTCGACCGCCGCATGGTTCATGTGTAGGGATCCCCTCGTATTCCTAGAAGCACTGGGTTTGGTCTTGGGTATATATTTATCGATCAAATGGGTCATTTTACTAGTTATGATATTCAGCGTAGTGTCTGCGTTCTTGTACCTTAATAAGTCAGGCCAGTTGATACCCCTCATCTCTTCCCTCATCCCATTGTAATTTCCCTTGTAATATTTGCACCTTGGCCTGGCCTTATCTTGAACTAGGTAACAGTTAAATCTGAATGACAACACTGTATGGTGACTGGTGCCAACTGGGGCAAGGTGTTCCAGTTTGGCCACCATACCCTCCTCGTTTGTTATGACGAGGTCAAGTGGCTTGGGTGTTTGCTCCCCTCTGTAATGTGTCGGGTCTCTAACATGTTGGAACAGAAAATTATCTCTCAGAGTTTCTACAAAAAGAGTAGCAGGATTATTCAAGTCATTCGGGGTGGACTTGTTTCTCCAGTCGATGTCGCCATAGTTAAAGTCCCCCATGATAAGGAGGTGGCTGGGGTTGAGCATCGCCGCATTGTTTATTAAGGTTCTTAAGTTCCTTTGATTTAGTGGGCCACAGTTCGGGGATCTGTAGATACACCCGACGATAAGTAAGTCCCCTCCCCTTAATTTAATTTTACACCACTTGGACTCTTCAAAAACATCCTCTCCCTGTACCCTCGCCTGGCTGGCTCTAAGGTCTTGCCTAGCATAGATAACCACACCCCTCTTGCAAGTTTCTTGAGTAAGATTCGTAAATGAGTCATATCCAGCAATACTGAACTCACATTCCTCTGGGTCGATTCTCCTGTTCTTGTACAACAGTTCTACAACTCCTACAATATCTGGTTGGTGTACTCTTAGTAGTGTTTCAAACTCCTCTCTCTTATCAAGGAACGTGTCAGTATTAGTGTACATGACATTCAAGCCAGAATTTGTTCTCGGTAACGTCTCTGCTCTTAGTAATAAACCCGCTCCACCCACATTCTCAGAAGCTGCAGCATTTGCTAAGTACACTGTATTTTGCAGGGTGTGGTTAAAAATGTCATTGTTTACATGGTGCTCGTTCCCTCCTGTCCGGTAGGCTGAGCTGGTGCCGCCTCCCGGGTGGGGGGTTGAGTGGGTGGAGGGTGCACTGCTGCCCCCTGGCCCTGTGTCGGCACACTTGTTTCCACTACCCTCCCCCTGAGTATAACCCACGCGCACCTGTCCCCGTTCTTCCTCGACTCCTCCCTCTTCTGCTTCAGGTCCAGCAGGAGCTTCTTGTGCTGTTCCCTCTGCATTACCGTGCGGTCTGGGTGAATAAATACATCCCGAAATTTCTCGCTCCTTGCTAAGTTTTTTGTCTGCCGAATAACTTGCCATTTTTCCTCCTCACTCCCTAGTGTGATCCTGAGGGGGCGAGGCTTAGCCCCCTGCTTATGTCCCAGTCTCCTCACATCCTGAGGGGTTGCTGGAATCTTCAGAACCTCTGTGCAAATATTTTGAAACAGCACCTTGTCGTGTGTTTCCTTACTCACAGTTCCCTCTGCCAGGCTCTCTGGGACTCCAAAAACTATTACATTGCTCCTGCGCTGGAGCCGTTCCTGGTGTTCCTCCTCTCCCCTAACAGTAGGTGCAGGGCCGGTTTTAAGCCTATTTGACCAATTTAATCAAATTGGGCCCCGCGCCGCAAGGGGGCCCCGCACACACGTGTGTTAGTTTTAAACTGTATACGATATTGGTAAAAAAGCTAACGTTAGACACAAAATCATTGTTATTGTCATCAAAATAATAGATCCCAGTCACGTGCGAGAATTTTCTGTTTTGTCAAAAGTCCAAGGGAATTAACTCTGGTGTTGGTCCACACGCCCTGACTTTCATAATAATTTACAGGAGCGGGAAGGGTGCGAGCCAATCAGAACACAGTTTTCACTCTCTCCCAACGCTTGGACGGTGTAAGTGTGTCAGGTCTGTATTTTTGGCTGTTTTCAGGGGGAAATACGAGTGATAACGTTGTGCTGTGTATATCAGCATGTCCTGTAATAACCAGTGAATCAGTGATCATCGTCAGACAGTGACAAAACTCCGGTCGTTGCCATAGACATGATTTGAGATGAGTTTTGCAGTGTTGACCTTGAAAATGAGAAGCATGGCCACTGGGTGGCGACCGAGGCGTGGTTTGTTTATAATTTTTGTGCTGGACAGTGATGATAATTGTTGATCCTGAGTACATGATTGATAGCGACAATAGCGATGATGAATCAGAAAATGACTTGTGATTCTGAGCACATGCAAGCACATATAGCTCTATGTAGGTAACCGAATCTTTGCGTACGTAGCGGTGTGCTATCCGTGCCAAAGTGTTATATGTCCGGTTAAAGCTTTTTTTGTCCGGTGAAGTGGTGATAAACATTGTGTGGTTTTTATTTTATAGGATCAGTGTTTCGATTTTTTGTTTTAATTATAACATTCATATATGCACATACTTATTTTTTAAGTGCCAGGGACTTCTCATTGTGAATAATTTTGTTCGTTTTTTCATTTCAGTTTATTATATGTCATTTCTGAAAAGATAATATAAAAAGCCCTTTCATCATGGCAAGCACAAGCAGAGATAGAGGCAGAGGGCGTAAGTATTTAAATGGCAACCAGAAGCGAGCACTGGCAAAGGCAAAGGTGGCTGAAAATGAAAAACATCGAGGTGCTATCAAAAAATTTCTTGTCACTCCACCTTTGAAACGCCCATGTATTGAAGATGAAGAAGACAAAAACGATTCAGAAAATGACAATACAGCCATTAGTCCAGTTACAGTTGATGAATACAATGAAGAAATTGATATTCAGTTTGAAAAAGTTCAAGTTGACACACAGACACAGTTGAATCAAACTGAAGACGATCTTAATACAACAGAAGACAGTGCCAAAGTGAGAAGTCCACTTATAGCTAAAGAAGAGTCAGAAGGCCAAGCCCAAACATCAAACAGTGATGGATCATCCACAAGTACAGTTGTAATTAACATTAATGATGACCCGGCGAGTTGGCCATCGAATATAAATAGAAATATAAGAGATTATTTAACAATGAAGGGGCTTCCTGATATTCCAGTGAACAAGTTTCCACGAAATGAAAAGGGATTGTGTTTTTCTAAGTTTCACTGTAAGAGAAAACTTCCAAATGGGGAGTATGTTGATAGACCTTGGATTATTTATTCTCAGTCTGCTGATAGAATTTATTGCTTTTATTGTAAGCTTTTTAGTATGAACAAAACCAGTGCATTATCAGCAAGTGGATTCAACAACTGGTCTAATCTTCATACAAGGTTGTATGAGCATGAAAATTCTAAAAACCATTTGGAAGCCACATGGCAATTCTGGGAGTTATACCAAAGACATTATAGTGGACAGACTATTGACAAAGAACGTGAACTAACTATTAATAAACATGCAAAGTACTGGCAGCAAGTATTCAAAAGGCTAGTGGCAATAGTGCAGTTTCTTGCTGAGAGAAATCTAGCGTTAAGAGGGACAGAAGAAAAAGTTGGTAATGAGAGTGTACACAATGGAAACTTTTTAGGTTTAGTGGAGCTGTTTGCAAAGTTTGACTCTGTTCTTGAAGAACATTTACGTAAAGTCAAGGCCAACGAAATTCATAATCACTATTTAGGAAAAGATACTCAGAATGAACTACTAGACATTATGGCTACAGCTGTTTTGAATGAGATACTGAATCGCGTAAAAGCAGCTAAGTACTATGCCATAATTTTAGACTGCACACCTGACTCGAGCCACCAGGAGCAAATGTCTCTAACGATCAGGTGTGTTTCTGATGGCAACTTGGCTCCTTCAGGTGTTTATGAACATTTCATACCTGGTAGTAAACAATCGATTCACTGCATTTCCTAATGTTTTTGTTGCTTTGAGAATTTACTTAACAATGCCCGTAACAGTCGCATCGGGTGAGAGAAATTTTTCAAAACTAAAACTGATTAAAACATACTTACGGTCAACAATTTCACAAGAAAGACTAAACAATTTGGCGATGCTATCTATAGAAAGTGACATTACCAAAACCCTTGACTTTAAAATGATTTTGAAAGATTTTGCAAATAAAAAAGCCAGAAAAGTGTGTTTCTAAAAGGTCCGTGCATAAACAGTTTGTCTGTAATTGTCTTAACTTGTAATAAAAAATCAAAACTTTTATACTGTTTTTAAACTTTTAGTATATCAAGTAATTAATGCTTTTTGGCTAAGGCGGGCATACTACACGAAATATAAAACATCAATCTTCGACTTTGTAGAGTAGAGGGCCCCACTATCAATTTTCTAATTGGGCCCCGCAATTCCTAGCACCGGCCCTGAGTAGGTGCGTTAATTATCATTTCTTCGACACACTTTTTCAGAGTCCCAATCTGCTGTAAAACCTGTACTGATTCTGCATTACTCTCCGCCCCCCCCCCCCCCCCCCCGTGGCCCTCCTAAAACGTCAGCATAACTCCTCTTCGCAACCACCTCCATTCTATTAGCTACTTCCTCAGTCTTAGCAAGGATCTCTTTCCCAACTTCCTCCAGTTTGTCAACCAGCAAGGCTCCTGCTTCATCTATTTTCGTCCCTAGAGAACTCGTTCCCTTATGGATTGCAATCGCTTCATTCACCTTGACTATGCAGCCAGAGCAATACCAGCAACAGCCATCAAGCTTTACGGCAGTTAGTAACTTCCTAAACGTTGCATTAGTCAGGCCTGTATCGTCCATATCCGACGTCTCCCTTTAGTAATCACATATCAAGCTCATGGTTGTTGTTGTTGTGGGGGGGGGGGGGGGCGGGGTGCAGACTGTGTATAAATCTACACCTATTTCAAAGAAAATAAAGAGAGAAAAAGTACTTAGCTACTCTCTGTTGCCTATGGAGTTGTCGTCTGCGACTGCGTACACTGTATCTCCCTGTGAATGGTGTAATGTAGGCACAGTTTCAGTCCTTGAGAAAGCACACAATCAACATAAAATTTAAAGTCTCTGTGGCACCTATGACACGACTTGGTTTCAGCTGGCACGGTGTCTTTCCAGCTTGCTTGCTAGTGAGCGCTCACTTTAAGTTATTTACAACTTCAGCGGTCACTGATGACACTATGAACTATCACTGTGTACACTGTATCTCCCTGTGAGTGGTGTATTATAAACACAGATTCAGTCCTTGAGAAAGCACACAAACAAAATAAAATTTAAAGTCTCTGTGGCACCTATGACACGAATAGGCTGGCAGTTGTCCTTACCAGCTCGATTGCCAATATGTATTCACTTTAAGTTATTATAGTCTCTTCTGCATTCACTGATGACAACTATGAACTGATTTAACTGAAGGCACAGTACTACACTCCCTGGTTGGCCTTTATCACAGCCGTGACCACAACACCCTAAAAAATAAAATAAAATAAAAGCTTTGTCATGTGGCAGTGATTGTGTGGTTATAGGCCTGTGACCCTGGCTGTACCTCCAACTCGGTGGAAATTGAGTTTTCAAAAATACAATCGTGTCTAGCATGAAAAGTCCGACATCGATTTACTCTTTCACCTCACTAAGACGATCTTGACGAACTTATGTAATCACTGTCCAAATTTTGCCGCTCTACATCGAAGGCGCGAATGCCGAACACGCTTTGTTACAGAGACGCAACACGACTCGCCCGCACTACTTCAATCAAACTTTATTTTGTTTTTATTGAATTAATGTATGTGTGTGCAAAATTACCAATACAATTTATTAATAATACGTGGAATATTAGAGGAGACGAGACGGCTGCCGGCATTGTTTATGTTAAAGCTTACGAAACCAGTGACTGATTGGTTCTACATATAAAACTGAAGAAAATAAGACCCTGAGTTTAGCTGTAGTAAAATTAATGTAAAAAAATAATATGGTTGTTTGAAGTACCTGTAATGTTATTTAATGTTAATAAATGGAACAATATAAGTAGCTAACCATTAATGGTAAAAAAAAATGAGACTGCGCATATGTAAGTGCCCACATGTGAAAACATATCGTCATTACTCTACATAAGAATATGAAAGCAACACTTATTTACTGCTCATACATATTGAAGGGTTAAATGTTGTACTCTGTATAGACAAGCAGAGAGAGAGAGCAGCCGAACTGCCGGATGTAAACAAACCTTAATTTCCTGCGGCTGTTTTTTTTTTTTTTTTTTTGAAGGGGATTAGCCCACCCGGGCATAGGTCACTCACCCACATTGGGGCCTGAGGGGCAAAAATTTAATACTCCTGTAATAATAATAATAATAATTCAGAGAAGTAAAAAAAAAAAAAAAAAAAAAAAAAAAAAAAAAAAAAAAAAAAAGCTGCCTATCTACCTATTGGACAAACTAAAATCGTTCCGGACCACAGAATGCCGGACGAGAGGGGTACAACCTGTACTGTGAACCCTCAAAGATCTAGACTAATACGGGGGACCACTTGTCCAAAAAAAGATGATTATCTGAATCTTCCGGCGAATGTACTAAATGTATAAAAACAATAAATATTGATATAAAACCACCAAAAATGCAGTACATAATATCCTGACCACTGGGGTTAGATATACATACTTTTTCCCATGAAAAAGCCATAATTTTGAGCAACATATTACTGTACTCACATTGTACTCAAATGAACTACACTAAAGGACTAAAATTTTTATCTCTTTGCAAACTACCTGTACATGATGTTTATATTCAAATTATTTACTATCTTGCAAGGATTCCAGCAACGCAAGTTATATTCTGCTAAGTTTTGTCTGTGACATTTTGTAAGACAAAAACTTTAAGCCTAAAACTACCTTCACCCTGTTTTGGGAATGCTTCATAGGGAGGTTTCTTAGCCCGGAACCCCCAAATCTTTTGTCCAAATCTTCCGAAATCCGGATTTACCGGGTCCGGATCTTCAAGGGTTTGCTGTACTGTAACTATTTCAAACATTGTTTTACAATACTCAGAACTGTAAACAGAAGAATATTGGCTGTAACACATACTGTATTGACAAGAAGGGTACAGTACTTATTCAGTGCAGGGTTGCTAGACTTGCCGATTTATTCCATGAAACATCTTATCATGGCATCCCAAAGGATTATCCTTCGGGAACAGAGAAGAGGAAAAACAGAAAGATGGAATTTTCTCCCAGAATAAAGGTATGTGTTTTTGTTTTTTTCTTACTATGCTAGCTAGCTAAGTGCAATTTTGAAATTTATTCAAAGCGGACGACCTTAAGAGAATCGGAGGAACCAAGGCCTTGGGTTGCCTGTGCAGATCATGCCACACCATTAAACTAATATACTTAAACATGGGGAAACTTTAGAGGAACAAGAGCCTTTTGCTACCAGAAGTGAATTGACCCCACAACAAGACAAACCAACATTGACAAGTACAAAATCTCTTGATCCAGCCAAATGGCCTCTATTATTTGAGACACTAAAGATACAATTAGTGGATCACTTCAGGTTTAATCAAATTTTTAATTCCCAATCTGTAAAAGTGTACTGGCAATAGTAAAGGCATTCAGCTGTAAAATCTGCTTAAATTTGCTTGATGGCAACTGGGACACCATGCCTTCAGGTGATCCTGGCTAACCTACACAAGTGTGGAAAATGAGGAAATGGAAAACCTTCATTTACAACCATAGTTTACTTAAACTGCAATGCTATCACTTAAGACTAGAGACTTAGAATGTATACAAAGGAGTTATCTTAAATACACACAATTTTCAATACACAAGTAAAGTAAAAATTTTCTACAAACCTGTAGCTACTGATTACTCTTGGATCCCTTCTAGTACTTGAAAAAAGTCCAACTGATGGCCTTACATAACATACATAAATAGTTGAAATCATACTGAACAATTAATGTGCAGAGATAAACACAAGGACCTTTTGCATTACTATTTATAGTTCAATTATCAATTTTACTATTTGGCATTACACTGAGACGAATTCAGCTACAACATAAACATACAATAATCAAATACCAATTAAATCAATGTAGCAAAAAAAACCCTCTTCATTTTCAGAATAAACATATTCCCTACAAAACTGGCTATTTCCTTCTATAAGCTAACACTGAAATTTACTACATTTCATGACAACATAATCATTAAGCTTTAAATGACAAAACATCAAATCTCCTTTGTAAATTACGAGTCTACTACAAGGCCACATGCTCATGGGCCACTCAATCCTTGGTGGCTTGTTACATAATGCTCACTTAGATTTAGTATAAATACTGCCCCATCACATACTTAAAACATCAATCATTTACAATAGCACAACTTAGGACATCAAGATTTGATTGGCTGGGGGCAGTGGCATGCAAACATTTGGCAATATATATATATATATATATATCTTGATAAAATCACACGGGAAAATGGAAACAACGGAGTACCTTAGCTTTCGTCTTTATTCAAGACATCTTCAGAGGCAACTGGATTACATGGACAGAGAGAGGCTTAAATATACAGGGTGACCTAAAAAACATGAGGTCAGGTCAAAATGATGACATCCACTAATCCCCACACCAACACACACGTGGATGTCATCATTTTGACCTGACCTCATGTTTTTTAGGTCACCCTGTATATTTAAGCCTCTCTCTGTCCATGTAATCCAGTTGCCTCTGAAGATGTCTTGAATAAAGACGAAAGCTAAGGTACTCCGTTGTTTCCATTTTCCCGTGTGATTTTATCAAGATTTATCTTATCCACGTTTTCATTGTGGATTTTCATAAAATATATATATATATATATATATATATATTTATATATATATATTTATATATATATATATATATATATTTATATATATATATATATATATATATATATATATATATATATATATATATATATATATATATATATATATATATATATATATATATATATATATATCATGGTGGTTTATCTAAATAAAACATGATAACGATATGGGATCACAGGCATCGGTAGGACATATATTCTATATCAAAGAAACTTCACCACTTATGGATGAAGGAGAGATAGATGGCATAATGCAGGTGTTCAACTATGGATTCTTTTAGTAGATTACTAATCTTAAATTACTATAACTTTACACTGCTCATTCTACATAAGTGTGCAACATATAAAATTCAAAATATGAACAACAATAATTCCACATGCACATATACAGCATGTCAGTTGTAAATCTCTATAACCCATTTGTGTGTCTGGACTTTTATTGTAATAAAGCTATGTTCAATTAAAAACAAATGCTTTAATTAAAATATTCACCAAATATCTATAATTAAACATACAAATTTTACCTCAACTTTCCATTCATTAAAAATCTATTTTACAACTGATATCTGAATGAGGGATGTGGGCAGGAATGGACAACTTTAAACATTTGTCAAGCACTGTCAATCAGTTCCTTACTTGGTAATGCATATAACAACATACTACAGGCATTACTGAGATTCAACTTTTTGACATAAGATTATAATTTCAGATTGATGACTAACCATCCAGGGACACCATCACTAATACACTAAGCACACAAAAACCTTCTGAAAGTTGAGCATGAAGCAAAAAATATTAAAGCGTGGATTAAGTACATCAAAACAATTACATCAACCATCAATAGCTAAAGATCTATCCAACATATACATCTTCATAGTGATCTTACAAACAGATAGCATAATATGACGACATGAGCACAAAGGCACAGCAAATTATCACGATAAAGGAATGTCATTATTATTTTCTATGGCACATGTTATCACACATTTAGCTTTTGGTAATATCACTCCTCACACAATTCAACAATGGAATGTAATCTAACACCAGGCAGGAATCCATCCAACATTAAAATGCCTAAAAAAAAAAAAAAAAAATATTATACATTAGAATGCACAGCATCAATAACATTAGCAAAATAACAAGGCGGCTCTTAAATTGGTTACACATTCATCAGTTATTCAGATGATAATGGCATTAAATTCCTGTGGCCCGAGAAAAAATTCACCAACAACATACAAACACTACAACTGTCAGATCTACTTTGAATAAGTTATATATTTCATAAAAATCCAGATCCCTATTCCAGCAAGTATTATTTTTTAATCTGCAGATCCATATTAAGTTTTTGGTTACTGAAATCTACATAAATAGATATTTCATTTCTTTGTAAATGGATTGATTGTTAAAAATCCTTAATGTAACAATGCTTTTTAATCAAGTGAGATCTTTGTTCACCCAACAAAGCAAGGTAAGAAAAGACAAGATTAATGTCATCAGAAATAACTTGTTTCTTCTGTATAGAGCAGAAGGGGAAGTGAGTACAATTAATCTTTTGCTTACGACAAACAATATAAATATTACAAGAACTTCATTCAACTTTACTAATCTCCACTGTACAGGAGGACAGCATACATGCCTTTAAGGAGTCAAATTAGGAGTCTAAAGATGGCACAACATTGTCTTTGAAGCCTTCATGTGTATAGTATATACAAGCACGAGGAAGTGGGGGGGCAGAAAGAACAACCTCAATAAACATTGAAGAAGAACACAGCAAAAAGTGAAGACACTTGACATGCTAGTGCTAAAAGAATTTATGGAAAACTGATACACACAAAGAGGAGCAAGATTGAGGAGCAAGAGCAGGTAGGAATTGGAAGATAGTTTGAAGCATTAACAGGAAGTGATGAAGAGGCTTGGGTATTACACAGCTTAGGCATACTGTAAACTTTAGAAAAAGGAGAAGGCAAAGCTTTTAATTATAAGCCCTTAAACAAAAAGCTGAGGAAAGAAACGTAGAAACCAGGAACAAGAATAGAATATGAAGAAACCACACAACTGGTGTAGAAGGACAGAGAACAGAGCTATGCAAAAACTACTTACTACTAGGTTCGAGCAGAATCAGAATGCTTTATAGGGTGAAAAGGTAAAAGAGGTGGAAGAGGTAGCAGGGAAAGTTTAAAGAGGAAAGCACAGTGAGATGGGTGTGTACTCATATCATGTCTCTTCAGTATTTACACAAACCACAAATGTAATGAGGTATGCAATGGAAAGTAGAGAGAGGCTGGGGGAGTGGGAACAGACGCCTTTACGGACCTTGATTATGCAGATGATGCTGTGTTAACTGGCAGATGTATGGCTGGTGTTATAGGGCATTAAGTTACTCACAAGGAACTTAGGACAAGGACAGAAGTAAGTTAGAAGACAAAGTTCAAACAAATTACTTAAGGTGGTACTGCCGACAGTTGTGCTGTAATAGAGCATCAACATGGCTGCTGCCAGTCAATGAAGAAGGAAGACTAAATGCCTTTAAAATATGATTACTGAAGAGTCTGTAAGAAATGAAGATATGAGGGCAAGACCTGGACAATCATCAGTTAAACTGTTAATAAAAGAGTAAAGTTACATTAGTTTGGGCAAGAGATGAAGGTGAGAGACAGTAGATGAACTAAAATGGCATTGAGGAAGATCAGGAGGTATTTATGTGGTGGCATGAGACCCGATATCAGTGAAGTGAAAGAATTGCAATACGAAAGAACAGTATAGTAAATGGAAAAATATTAGTGACATCATGATGTTGGCGAATAACAGGGAGATATGGAAGTGAGTGTGTCTCTGCATATAAAACTATCTATACATAGTGCATCTTGGATTAAAAGTCAGTGTCGGACCAACTCTGAACTTACACATGTACACTGGCTCCGAAAGGGACCTTTACGGAGGGCTCCGATGAATTTCAAAATAAACACTGTGACTCCTGTTGTCAAAACCCTTCTTCTCTTGTGTCATATTGTCTCACACAAAATCATAAAGATACTTATTTGGAGTGAGTGTACAATCATTCCTATGTGACTTGTTCGCCTTCTTTATACCACATACCCTGTATAAATAAAATTCACAAAATATTCCAAAATCATTACTGTGCTAACTTTCAACTCCTAATGTAATCCCTTACAGTAAATCAGTCAAAATACTTGTCAACACTACTCCACCCCCCCCCCCCCCAAATAATAAAATAAATAAATAAATTTGAATCAAGTGTCTTATAATTACATAGTTAGGTACTATAACTATAATTTGTCCACAAAAAATAAATCAATTTTTTATAAGACAAAGAATATTTATCGTGTACTTATATACTGATGTTTACATAAACCAAGTACTGTACAGTACTGTAATTGAAAAGATTTAAAATAATACTAAAACAGCTTTATAAATACTATCAATAATTGTTTCTTTATAAACCATAGAAAACATTTGCTGTACTGTATTATGGATGAGGCCTTTTTCATTTATAATATACTATAGTGAAACCTCTATTTAATGGACTACCGGTATATGAAGAGAAAGTCCATTATATCGAGGGTGCATTATATGGTGGTTTCACTGTACATTATATGAAAGCAGCAATGACAAGTTCCCCTTTATAAGAAGAACACCAACACAGAACCAGGTCACTGCTAACAGAGATCCACAGTAACACCACTAAGACACCCATTCAGGTTCTACTGCAATCTTTGGTGAAGTACATAAAATATAACTAAGTAACTCGTGTACTGTACCATTAAATTAACTAAGAACAGTAACTCATGTACCATTAAATTAATGAAGTAACTCCTGTACCAGAGAAGTAACTGTCAAATTCCTGTACCATACAAGTAACAAAGTAACTCGTGTACTGTACCATTAAATTAACTAAGGACAGTAACTCATGTACCATTAAATTAACTAACCCATGTACCATACAAGTAACTGGCTAATTCCTGTGACATATAAGTACCTAGGGGTAGCTCCTGTAACATATAAGTACCTAGGGGTTACTCCTGTACCATAAGTACCTAAGGGTAACTAATTTCTACATGTAGTACCTCCAGAAACCCAAAATTATTAATAATTAAACTTTATTCCAAAATATTGTCATCAAAGTTAACTAGGTAATAGCGTTATCTGAACTATGGTACAGTACACTAACACCTAATTTTCCAGGAATACATCTCCCTACAAGTGTGTATGATACTAGAAATGACATATGGGGAAAAAAAAATTATACCTTAAGTTGTATGGCAATGATAAACAAGCATCCCACAATTCAATAAATTATTTAACTTTAGTTACATTAAATCTATTACATGAAAACACAGGAAAATAAACTTTATTTCTTAATAATCAACATGTAACCCTTTATTCTCCACTAACTTTATCTTTGTTCAAAAATCATAACCAACATCAGGGAAGTGAGAAATATTTACAATTGTGCAAAACAAAAAGAAACACAAAAAAGTAAATAAATAAACATACATTGAAACCTCTATTTAGCGGACTATATATAGAGGAAAATCCATCATATCGAGGGTCCGTTAGGTTGTAAAACCTCCCATAACTAATTATAATGAGATAAAAGTCCATTACTGTATACTGAGGGTTTCATTAGACTTAAAAACCCTCGTCTAATGGATTATTTGGAGAAAGTAGTCCGTTATATAGCAATTTCACTGCATACATCACTTCCCTCGACAAGTTCATATCCACTTTTTAATTTCACTCTCCTGGAAGACACTCAAGTTAGTATTGCACTATGTAACCAAATGTATTACTGTACCACTGTATCCAGACTGCACCTGTTAAAGGTTTACTTGCAAGAGACATCCATGCCCAATATGCCAGTTGCCACATTTATAACAGACACTTGAAAACCTTCCCTTGATTAGAAAAAAAGAAAGAAAAAGAACAACATTGAAACCGGAGGCCAGAAAGCGATGAACAACAAATAAATGATGCCCTTAAGTTCCATGACTGAAGAAGCTAATTACCAAATTTCATTTGAAGTTTTACATGAACTACCTACATCCAGTATAAAATAGGCGGTTTCAATTTAGAGGTCTTCTTTATGAGGTTACCCCATAATTTTCTGGGGAGGAATTGGGCATTGATGACATATGAGTGGAGATGTAATCACGAAACTGGAGGGGATAATTTTATACTCTTTATTCTGGTTTAAGACTTTTAACTGAACTGCAGCTTGGATGCCAGCAGGAATAACAGTAAAGTGATGCATGTATACATTCAGGGCAGACGAGCAATGTACCAGAAAGTTCACTGACAAATCATGTAGCCTGATGGAAGCTCTCCATACCAATGTGTCCCCACAAAAAATGTCCATCACCAATACAAAACTCAAAAAGAAACATTACCAGCATGTTAGGAAGCTCTCCAGAGTGAAGGGTCACCAACAGGAAGCTCTCCAGAGTGAAGGGTCACCAGTAAGAAGCTCTCCAGTGAAGGATCACCAGTAAGAAGCTCTCCAGTGAAGGATCACCGGTAAGAAGCTCTCCAGAGTGAAGTGTCACTAGGTTTAAATAGGATGAGGTCACCAACTATAGCTTCTTGTAGGCGACATCACTGAAAAGCTCAATTTTGGTGACACTACTGGAAAGCTTTATACTGACAATGGAGAGACCCTTCAGGAGACCCTTCATTCTGGACAGTTCACAACATTGGTGAATTATCTTAAAAGCCTTGAGCAAGTGTAGCAATCTCTAGATAACAAATCCTTACTATTATTTATAAGATACCTTGTTTATCCATGTCTTTATAAAAATAAGTTACATCACTGAAGCAATTGTGACCATTACTGGCTCTTGCTCTCATAACTATATATAGTATTTCTAGGACAAGGCATTGGAAGGCAGCACAATTAAAATGAAGTAGAGTGAATGTCATTATTACAGTTAAAAGAATCCTGCCGAGCACCATTAGGCTTTGCCAGGAACAGTGAAGTGTATCAAGTTTACCATACTTAGATAATAATGCACTTACTGAACACCAGAAGCAGCTTTCTTGAAGATAAGAGATAATGCTCAAAAGTTTAAGGTGTTTAGTTTGTCCAATGAAGAGAGTCCATTCACTGTTTCTCTTGACAAAAGCTTCCATTTCCTTTGGTGAAATTTATTTACCTTAGATTAAAAAAAATCTATTTCATTTTTTATATTTAGATCATGTGATTACTGAAGATGACATAGGCTTGTAAACTTTTAACTTCTGAAAAATAGATGAGGCTGGGTGGTTTGGTTCATCATTGGCATACAATGTCAAATCATATTATGGTTTTAGCAAATCAAACATATGCCATTTATTCCAGGAATTGATATCTTGTACTTGAAATTCCTACTAACAACTCTAAAAGTTACTGCTCCACATTATACAAAATACCATGAAAAGAACAGAGAAAATGTGATTTATTCCTAGAACTGTTATTATCTTTCAAAGGTACCATCAATGTCTTTTACTGTTAAACAACTACTGACAACAGACCATATTATGATGTGTTATCATTTGGTCTCAATATTTTTTCCAACAAACCATTACTCATTGTACATTTATTTGGTCATTTTTTTTTTACAAGTAAAAAATTATTAATGATACTACTGTATGTACAGACAAACACTAATATCCCTCATAAAATATGTGTTGTTATAGCTAGGTTTTATTTATTGCAGCCCGGGCAAAGATTACTTTTTCTATAATTACACAGCAGCTATATCACCTAGTTACTGTGATGGAAGAGCACTGCCTGGGAAGATCTTCATAATCACAAAATCCTTCAACACCTGAAATACAAGAGATAATGGGGTTACAACATGAATGACTGGAGTGTGCACCGCCGAGTGATTTTTGTAACAAAGGTAAGCCATATAGATATTTGGGACTTGTTGCGAGACCCTAAGACCACATTTATTACAGCAGTAAAAATAAATTAATGAATGAGAGAGAGAGAGAAGCTAGGAAAGGTGCCCTAAACATAGTCTGAAGAAAAAAAAAACTAACTGGGCAACCGCACCTTATGCGGTCGAAAACAATCATAATCACAGATCAAAACTAAAACAAACTAAGCAACTTCTTATGGTCACTGCATGGAATGTCAGGACCCTTCTGGGTACTGGCACAAATGAGTGTCCTGAAAGAAGAACCACCCTTGTGGCAAAAAAAAAACTGTCTAGGAATAACATCGACATAACAACCATTAGTGAGTCCAGGCTCCCAGATGAGAGTCGACTCAGAGAACAGAGGTCTGTCTATACCTTTTTTCTGAAAAGGTAAGCCTGCTGCGGAGAGGAACCGCATTTTTGGAGTTATCTTTGCCATTTGCCAATCCATCCTACATAGGTTTGTGCAAAAATGGTTAAAAAAAATGCAGTCAGATGAACAACACGCCAGCCCACACTTTGTCTGTGAAGCCATTTTTAGCCAATAAAAACATCACTGTGCTTGAGCACCCACCCTATTCGCCAGTCCTGGCTCCCTGCGACTTCTACCTCTTCCCAAAGATCAAGTCCGTGCTCAAAGGAACCAATTTTTTGTCAGTAAAAGAAGTGAAAGCAAAAACGACGGAGCTCCTCAACGGCCTTACAGAACATGATCTGCAGAATTGCTTTGAACTGTGGCAGCATTGTATGCAGCTGTGTGTCAACTCAGAAGGGAACTACTGTACTTTGAAGGCGGTCACAGTTGATTTTCTTAATATGGTTAATTAAACGAGTTTCAGCATGCCTCATTTTTTTGTGTCGGACATTGTATGAGTATGGAAACACAGAAAAAGGCAGAGCATTCCACAATTTGGCTGTGTGAGGAAAGAAGAATATACTATAACAGGTTATTCTAGTGTGACCGACATTCACAGAGAAACGGTGGAAGCTGGAAGCTCTAAAATAGTTACAGAAATGCTGAAAGTATTAAGTGATGTAAGGGTGTCAATGGTGACCAAATTGACTAATGCAATGATGGTGGGAGGTATTATTACAGACAACTGGCAGAAGAGTTGGATTATGCAGAAGTGGATCCAGGGGGGAGGAAGGGGTCCTGTGGGTCTGCACCCCCCTTTTCCTCAGAAAATTCTAATACTGTACTTTTTATAATGCAGTATTGTACTCAGGCATTTTTGTATAGTAAAAAGTATTTTCTATTGACCTCAGAATATCACCTAATATCAAGTGCACATGGCTTTAAAATGGCCTCAAAATACCCATAATATTGGTCAAATTAAAAAAAACAAAAAAACATTCTGGGGTGTTTACAGCACATGCCCAAATCTTCCAGCTGGCCCACCCACAACTTCTTTGAACCCCTACCTTTGATAGTATTCATGGATCTGCACCCATTATGAATACTTAAAAAGCTAAAGGCAAAGCACCAGAATGCGGGAACTAAAGGGGTCTGAAACTGCTAGATCATGTTCTGAAATTTGTGGAAAGTGATCGAGAAATTGATAAAGGAGAGAAAAGGTCAGAAATGAAGTGCAGATTGGGTTTATGCCAGGTGGGGAGACTACTGTGGCAATATTCATGGCCAAGCAACCACAATAAAAATATCAAATATTGACACACAATCATGTTGGGTATCTTAAGTTTTCCCATTCATGATTGAATTAAAATGAGCTATTCTTCACCTTGAGCCATTCAAAAGCTCTAAATGCCAAAGGATTCAACTTCAGAAACTGAACAATACCATAGGTACGTAGTTGGTAGTTGGCCGCTATTAAACAGGGAGGTACTACCGCCTGGGAAGATATTGGAAGCATAATGTGTTGTCCAATAGTAGACCCTGCTGCCATATGGCATTACAAAAACTGTGACCAAGTCCCAGGTTGCTGATCTGACTTTCTGCCTCATTTACACTCAATTGCAGGGTCTCAATTGCTTCTCTTACTATTGACAACACAACATACATGCATGCAGATACATTGTTTCTCACTCGATCTTTTTTATTATTTTTATTATTGTTATTGTTATCATTATAATTTTATTAATTTTATATTTAATTTTTATTAATTTTTTATTTATTAAGAATTATTATTATAATATTTTTGCCCCCCAGGCCCCGATGTGGGTCAGCGACCTGTGCCCGGGTGGGCTAATCCCAGTAATAAAAAACAAACAAAACAAAACGGCATATTCTCAAATTGTTACTTTTAACTCAATTTGAACAAATTATGTATGAAAACTGCAATTTTTCTCTTATTTTATTTCACTTACCTGTAGAAGATTCTCCCGAGTAGGTCTTGGCACAGAATATGTAAAGCCTTCTGCTCGAAGCTTGGATCCATCCAGGTTTAGATGGTTGTGGTGCACCGAGTCTTGGTCAATATAAGGAGTCAGTGGGGTGTTGTCCAAACCACCAGCAGAGCAGAGGCCAGCCCAAGGGATTAGATGCTTCTCATTGATTTCATTAACGAGTCCAGCTGAGTCTGTCTGAATATGTATTAAGCTTTTGTCACTTATTAGCACTTTCAATATTATCAATACAGTTTACTACTAAATATATGAGAAACATGACACAAAATAATACAGTATTACAAATTGTAAACCTTTGGCACCAATGGGAACGGAGTAACATTTCTCATTCCAAATTATAACCCTAAAATTCATTTCAACAATAAACAGTGTTCCAAAAAGAGGAAGGAGACCTCTGTCTCTCACCTAATCAGTACTTGTCTCATCTAATAACCCAAACACAAAAGTGAGTCAAACTGTTTGGAAATAGTTGGAACCCAAAGAGCCAGTACATCTGGTACTGTAATCTGCTGCCTTCACTTCCCATCCTGCAGCTGGGTTGACTGGAGGAAGTTCCTAACCACTGCTTCTCTTATGTACTACCCTTAGTCTTACCCTTTCCATGAACATCCTTAAACAACTCCAAACCTAATGAAGGGTCCTGAGACTCAATTCATGAATGAAATGTTTAAGTCAAGTGACATAGTCGATCCTGCACTTGTTAACTTGCTGGCTCTTGATAAAATTGTTTCAGATGGGCAAGTGGCAATTTAAAACATTTGCAATGATTCTCATTGGACAGTATCCCTGTTTCAGAATGCATGTACTTCTTGGAAGAGGTGAGCTCTGCCAGGTGCTTGTTTGAGCAAGTGATCTTGCAGGTAACCAAAAAACTTACCGGTAATAGCAAGAGAAGAGGGAGAGGGATGGCCACATATATCATGGTATTCATTACATTGCATGTGTATAATTGGGACAAAGAAAAAAAAAAAATATATATATATATATATATATATATATATATATATATATATATATATATATATATATACAGGTAGTCGTCGACTTACGACCTATGCGACTTACGTCTGTTCGACTTTACGACCGGCGGTACGACAGTTTTGGCCCCAGCCCCAGTGTAAATAATAAACCAATTGTACTGTAGTATGCAGTGATTTACTTAAACCTGACGACCGTAACAATAATGAACAAAGAAAATGTTGATAAAATATGACTTAAAGATGATTATATTATCATTACACATTACAGTATAATATACGTAAGGTAATTATAACATAGGCCGACTTACGACCAGATCAACTTACGACCGGTCGGCCGTAACCAATCTAGGTCGTAAGTCGACGACTACCTGTATATATATATATGTATATATATATATATATTTGGGTTTTTTCAGTGAAGATGAGTCCTGGAGGGCGAAAAACAACGTCATTCACTAAGTGACTTGAAAGCAGAGGATATTAGTCACTAAAGATCGACTGTCTTCACAAATAGAAGATGAGCCGCGTTCGCCATGGCAAACGCAAAGGGAATACACATTTCTTTACACACGAGTAAAAATGTACCCCCCCCCCCCCCCCCCGGTCAGCAAATGATATTCGCAAATTTGGCTATTCATGGCCATTTTGAGACCCAAACCCCCATGTGAATTTTAGGGGCAAGCTGTACTGTTTATTCTATTTTAAGTAGTTATTAATTCTCATGCTGGTTAACCATACTTTAGTGTCCTTACCTTGGCAACTGTTGAGAGTGTATTCCCCCAATAGTCATGATTGATCTTGTAGATGTCACACACAATACTCCCTATGTCACCCTGCTTGGTGTTGGCATCATCCACAACGTTATAAATTTGGCCTGTTTTCCCACGTTGGCACAACCACAAAATGGCCCTAAAAATAATAATACTTCATAGAAATAATAGTACTAATAATAATAATAATAATAATAATAATAATAATAATAATAATAATAATAATATAAATAATTAATTACAAGTTTAAGCAAGTTCAATATTATTAACAATAATGAACGAATGACCCTTAATCTCATCTTGAGACTGAACAATGAAGACTGTACTGTACCATAATAACAAATCAATGACTGTGTTGACAGTCCTTGCCCAAGTTTTCACCATTTCTGTAATATACTACATCATAGTAGCTCACCTAGCAACATCAGTCACATGAACAGTATTGATGCAAAGCTTCTCATCCCATAACATCTTCATTGTCTCACCGAGATGGCGGTAAACCGCTCCAAACACAAGTCGTGGAGCTGCAACATAATATATTTTAGAAGAGGTGACTTGTGAAAGCAGAGCGGTAGAACATGAATAATGGTGTCTATGGAAGAACTGACATTCATGATAGAAAGAAGACAGGTATAGTCGCAGTCAAAAGTAATCATCCACTCCACCACCTAAACCCTGCACCTGGCCGGGTCCTTTCTGCCTGATAAGTCATGTGGGTGGAGAGGGGGAGTGGTCGAATTGGGGGAGGGCAGTTTGAAGGGCAGGGGAGGAGTGTGCGATGTAAGTTGCTCATCAGAGAGGGAGGGAATTGAAAAAACCAGGAAGTTCATGAACAATGGAAGGGAAGGATGGACATAAATTTTTTTCCACTATATTATCTTAGGTTTACATGCTTGAAAGAGTAATAGATGAGGACCCTTATTTTATGATTACTGTGAACCCTCAAAGATCCTGATTTGACCCACAACCTGAAAATTTCAATGACACATCACACATTCTCAAGAATCCATTGACATGTATTCTTAAATATTTGTGTCTTCATTATGTCTGCTGCACTGAAATTTATATACAGTTCAGTACAGCATACAAAATAACACTAAGACAATCTTACATTGTACACTTTAAAATGCTCAACATAAGTCTTATTCAATAGTATCTTTGGTATCATGAATAAAAAGTAACTAAGGCCAATAATATACTGGTAATCTAAAGTCCTTAACTGATAAAATCTTCCATATCTTGAGACAAATAAACTTACTAAGGCCAGTTTTGTCAGATAATCCATAGACTGTGGCGGGTCGCACAATAATCCAATTCAGATCCGGTAGACTCTTGATCTCCTTTTCCACCTGATACTTGCACTTGGATGTAACTGTCCAGGGATTACAATCAGCACTCTCTTTGTGTGGAACCTGCAAACACACATTGGGGGGTTATGGTGCACTTGTACAGTACAGTATGATGAAATGTTCCATGTTTTAGTCTTGTACTGTATAATGAAATGTTGGATGTTTTAGTCTTGTATAATGAAATGTTGGGTGTTTTAGTCTTGTATGATGAAATGTTGGATGTTTTAGTCTTGTATGATAACATTTCCATCACCTATAACTACCAGCAGACCTCCTTATACCAGTACATATGCTGATTAAAGATAGTGTCGTGTTTAGTAAACTGACGGCAACATTTTCTTATAATGTGGAGGTTCATTCATACCTTTTCATTGGAGGCCATACTCCCAGCTGATATCTCCACATAAATCTTAACTTTCCTCTTTGCTGCCTCATTAGCACAGTTGGTTGACAATCGAACTATTCCTTCACGATACACTGCTTCTACCTGCAGAGGAAAATATCTTATAAAACAATTGGTTCCAAAAATATAACACTTTTAAATTACAGTTTTGTCAAGGTCCCTTAAGTATTGGCCTAATATTGGAAATTCTGCTGCATAATGGAGTCCAAACTAAGAGACTTGAGTATTGTACAGTACCATCATGTCTAAGGGTTAATAACCCAGGTGAACAACCCTGACATTAATGGCTGGTAATTATAAAAAAATATGACACCTTCCTATGGCAACTACCACCCTTTAAAGAGAGATACTGCATTTGCAATCAAAGTGCTGCATAACCCAGCCTTCCCTTGCAGTCATTGGCTATACCTGTATTGGAATTCCAGTCACAAGCCTAAGCCCAGCTGAACTCCATGATAAAACCCATTGGCAGGAGGAAGAGAATCTGAGTCTTTTTGTCCTGAGACTTTTAAATGGGATTTCCAAAATTTAAACTATATTTAAATCCTCAGGCCAGCCTAAGATTATTTAAGTACAGGGGCCCTCCAAATTTGCGGGTATTCAGTTCTCAATATGGCTGTGAATCGCCAAATCCGCAAATAACATTTACTGACCAGGGAGGAGGGGGGGGGGGGGGGGGAATATTAGCTAAGAATATCTAATAAACCCCAGGGCAGGAAACACTGCATGAGTAAATTTATAGAGAAACGAGATCAAACTTTCAAAACGTTACCTTTCCAAATTCTCCCCAGCAAAACAGTGGGATAACTTCTTCGAAGCCCTAGGCCAGACACTAAGGTCCAAATTCAGAACAGTGGTTTGAGCCTGGGATTTGAGCTCGTCTCAGGCATGCAAATTGGGATTCCTCAATCCAAGATTTCCTGCAGTGAATTACCCATATTCAGAACATCAGCTTGAACCCCGGATCGGGTAATCTTTGCATTTTCTTCAATCACGAGCAAGGATTCGAACGCCAAAATTCCAGCCAATCACGCTTCAGCTATACCATTACGACAGCCAATCACCATCAAGAGTAATGTTTACAAGATCATGGTGGCAACTACGACTCGTCGAGTTTTTACGAAGGAGGAGAAATCTCTCCTTGCATATCATAAGTTACTTTTGTTACTATAATTACAATCAAATTATAATGATTTATGGTACTGTGTTACAACGTGGCTGTGTTGTTATATGATAACAAAGAAATTCATATAGGAAGAACAATTACATACAAATTGTAGATATAACCTGGGACAGGTGTCAATATTCATAACCAAAGCAAGATGAATCAATGCAGGGCGTAGTAACCTGGCTAGGTTCTGTTAGTTTAGGTTTATTTCTGTTCTTTAACCCCAGATAAGACTTTCCCTCATGCAAACCTGGGTAATGGCACGAAGACAACCCCAATGCCATAGCAAAAATACATTACAGTGGCCTCAGAGTGACCCATCACATCCAGCTTCAGGGACACCCTATCATGCGCAACATGACACTAAAGCTGGCCACGGCATTATTCACTTGATGATGAAGCAGCCTCTCAGGGTGCTACCCGAGTTTAGGTTTTAGTACTGTCAAGTGGAAGCACCGGCCTGTGAAACTCACCCGGTACCCTCTGTACAGGCCTAGAAAATTCAACAGGGACCAGGGAATGAACACAGCTCTGGTATCCCCATTTGCCATCAGGCATGCTGGGGTAGTTTTATGGCTGGATGCCCTTCCTATCTTATTGCCAAGCCACAAGGTAGAAACAGTTGGCAGGGTAGGATCACAACTCCCTGAGGTAATTAAACACTAACCACCTACCAGCAAGTACTGTATCATGAAAATCTGAAACAGAATTGAAGGGACCATCAGATCCATAATATGCTGGGCCTTTAGAATGAAAGACACAGGACACCAATGGATAACTTTCCATCACTTACACTTCATTGTTGTTTGATCAGCCAAGAGTACAATTTCCAGACAATCACTAAAATTCCTACCTGTCCAGTTTTTGCCTCTCCAGCAGCATTTATGACCCAGTCCCACTCCTCCTCCCCAAATGCTGCAGCACATGATGCTGTAAGAGAAAAACGTTTTAAAGCTTAAATGTATTTGTCTTGTGCAGTTTTTCTTGCCTAAAATAATAATAAGGGAATTCAAAACATAGGACACAAATTAAAATGATCACTGGAAGACCAAGTGTAAAGTAGTGTAAACAAGTATGGCACTTACTGGACCACACAATTGTCACCAGTGTCCAGTGGGAGTTTTCCTCTGAGAACTATGATATTCTTCCTAAAGTACCTCATCAACCAGGGTTTAATTAATATCAACACCCATAAACACTTATGACTTAAAAGATTGACCTTCAAATCCCATTTCATGGCAAGAGAACAAAGTGGCTCGATTAAAATATACTCCTTCAGCTACTGATCAAGACCTATGAGCAGTGATGCAGCGAGACTACTTGGCACTCAGGGCAAGACTTCCAAGGTGGTATTTTAATTCATTTTTTATTTTTTTCAATGGGGAATAGCCCAACCGGGCACAGGTCTTCGACCCACAGCGGGGCCTAGGGGGCGAAAAAATAAGAGTAAAAAGAAATTAAAAATAGATAAGAAAAACATTATTTTAATCTACACCACGAAGATGCCAGAAAACCAGCTTTTTGAAGTGAGTTTGGAAACACAGAAGAAGGCAAAGCATTCCACAGTTTGGCTGTGTGAGGAAAGAAGGATGTAATATAATGGGTTATTCTAGTGTGACTGACATCCACAGAGAAACGGTGGGCACCGCGGGCAAGACGTGTGTTATGAGCCCACAGCCTTGCCGGCGGTACACAGGATGCCAAATCCACTGAACAATGCCTGTTAAAGTACCTGTAAAAGAGAGTGAAGCAACACTGTGGTGAAGAGAAAGGGAAGAAAGATTATCAACTAAAGGAGGAGAGTCAATAAGACAAAATGCCTTTGATTCACCCTATCTAACAGTTAAGACAGAAGAAGAGCCACCCCAGGTATGAGAGCAGTACTCCAAGTTAGGACGAATGAATCCCTTATAAACTTGAAGCAACTGCTCAGGAGTGAAGTAGCTCTGGCATCTGTACAGCATTCCCAGCTTTTGGGAGGCAACTTTAGCACTGTTGTAGCTGTGTGGCTTCCATGACATATTAGAGGAAATAGTAAAGCCTAGCATATCTATTTTAGAATTTGGCAGAATGATAGCATTCTGTAATTGGTAAATACTGAGTTTTATTTAACCAAGTTTCTACCTCCCCATTTGGAGATGCTACACAGATCCACAAAGATTGATAAAATAATATCAGCTCTAGAAACATATCTAGTTTGAGAATTGGGGACGGGGAACATGTGAAGAAGAGTGAAGAGTAGAATCATCAGCGTAAGAAAGGATAGAATTAGTCGTAGTGTGAAGTAAATCATTGATAAAAAGAAGGAAGAGAGTAGGTGAAAGAACAGATCCCCGTGGGACACCACTATTGGTAGAGAAAGAGCGAGAGATCGATCCCTCGACAACAACTGCCATGGATCAGTTCTCAAGGAAGCTAGAAATTAGAGAACAAAGTGGGGGAGAGAAACCATAAGAGGGAAGTTTAGAAAGCAAAGACTTGTGCCATACCCTGTCTAATGCTTTAGAGATGTCGAGGGCCAAGACAAAAGTTCCCAATAATCCCTAAGAGAGGATGACCAAAGAAGGGTGCAGTAGGAGAGCAGATCACCATTAGATCTCGCCTGGCGAAAGCCATACTGGTGATCCGGCAAAAGAGAATGGTTCCACTCTCCCCCCCTTGCTATGCCACTGCCCACAAGACCTGACACTGGTGGTTGGGAATACTGTAATCAACCTCCCCAACTGAATTACAGTAGAGAAACACCTCATTAAGCCAAAACAGCTGGTGTGTGGGGTACTGAGTCTTTGTGAGTTTTTTGGCTACAGGGGTGTTTTTCTGAGGGGCCTATTTTTTTGTCTCAAATACTGAAATGATTTAGATCTTAAAACACAGCATTTATTATTGTAAGATTCATCTAGTGCTAATCTGGACTTCTACTGACTTGTAAACATAGATTTCACATCTGTTTACATTTGTAAATAAATTTAAAATAAATAAAAGTTTACTGTACACTCTACTACACAAGCACATATATGTGCTTATGTCATGTTTTTGGGCCGCAAAATAAATAATCCACAGGACCACATCCCAACTCATATAATGGGAGTCAATGGGAAAAATGGTTTCGTGATACAGAATTTCACGATGCAGAAAGATTTTCAGGAGCGGAACCCTTCCGTAACCCGGGGGATCCCTGTATACCCAAGAAGCTTAGTCACAGGACAAGCAGCTGGGTTAACTACTTGTAAACTCAGATGCAAGTCTCATGGATTAATAAATAAACAGTCAGGAGACTGACATTAACTGGTAAACATAAAGTGTTGTCACACTACAGGAATCTAAACTTGAGTACTGTACTGTAACACAGTAAAAATCTGTTTAACCACTACAGTAATCAGATGAAATACCTGTGGACTCACCTGGGTTAATTAGATTAGCACTCCTGAATGTAACAACATCATCTTCAAAGATTTTTGTCTGCTGCTCATTAAGCCATGCAATCTGAGGAGGCACTTTGTCCACTACGCAAATACTCGAGGCTACATCTTTGGACACAAACTCAGATACAATGTGTCGCCCAATAAATCCACATCCTGAAAAAAAGTACATCCATTAACTGCACGTCTAATCCTATAGATAAAACATTAACTATATTTTAGCAGTGAAATTCTCTCACATCTGTTAACACAATCACTTCCCTCCACAAACAGGTATTGCCGGTTTAGTTGTGTACATACAGTCGTATATACTGTACTTTAAAACAGTTTTTAAAATCCTGTAATCATTATTTTGCTCAGGTATTCTTTAATATTGTAACTAAATGCAGCAATTAGTGTAACCATCCAAGTTTGTGGGTAACAGGTCTGCATTTGTATGCATACTGTAGAGGACAAGACAATCACAAACCTACTATAATGTTATTTGGTTGTTATTATTCCCTCTTAGACCTACTGTAATTCACATGAAATATAATTTAACTACAGTTTAAAGTTCTGTTTAATTTTAAAATGGTTAGATAATAAAAGTACCAGGAGTAAATTAAAAGCAAAATAACCAAAAATTATGTGTGTTTTCTTAAGGGCACACGAGAGTCTCTCATTCTAATTTAGCTTGTTAAATTAAATACAAGTTCATTAATTGAATTCCCACAACTTAAAACATTCGGGTCATTAAACCAAAATCTCAATTAGTGGTTACAGTAATTCCTCACTAACTGTAGGGGGTTACAGTCACCAAGGGCTGGGTCTAATAAAGGTTCAGGGAAGTGATCCCAGAGACACATACCTAAAGCCCTATACTGTACTGTACATACTGTTCAAGTGTACAATACATACTGTACAGGTATACTGTACACTAGAGCTATACATTTGATGTTTAACATCATTTTTGGTATTTACATTTTTATTTGTTTTTTGTTAGGTTAATAATAGTAAAAAAATAAATAAAAAATCAATCAAAGTTGGTCAAAATGTTCCTCAAATTTGAAGATAATTTCTGAAATTTTCATATTTTTCACTCAAATAAAAAAAATGTTTTGTTAAAAGTTTGGTATTCTAAGTGAAGTACAGTACAAATAGTTTACCAAGACTACTGCACCAGTTGACAAAACGGTTGTCTTGATCAGCCAAGTAATGTTGTATATAAAGCCACTTCTTGTCAGGGTAAATTATTACAGTATTTTCTTTTTTTTTCATGGGTGAAAACAGGACATTGGTCATGCAAAAGTTTTAATTGTTGATCAGGGGAGAATACACTTCAACTGAATTTTGTTCAGAGCAACATCTCAGCCAACTTAGAGCAGAAAGATGGAATTTACTGTATGTTTTCTGAAGTATATCACTAAAAGTAATTCAAAAGATCAAAGTGCATTAATGTTTTTAATCTAAATACTGTATTGAGCAGGAAGAAAATGCACATCCAGAAGTGTTATCTCACTGGCTACATAATTATCCTCCCAAAAATGTAAAATAATGATCAAAATTATTATTCCAACCAAAAGAGAACACCAAGGGAGGAATTAGTGCATATAACATGTGTAAATTATGTACAATTAATATGATGTGTTAAATCAAAATTCTATGGCAGCCATTACATTGACCAAAACACCATTATTTAGAATATTAATAAGAATTTGGATTCCACGTCTAAAAAGAGAACGATACTGTACACTAAATGGTTCAGGAAGTGAACCATTATGCTGCCTTATTACTGAAACCCACAATCAATGCAGTAGTGTAGTGTACAGACTGACTGGGCAATAATCATACATATAAAACATAGAGCTACTGTACAGAACAACATATTCAAACCTTGTCAGGAATAAAAAAAAAAAGTGTGCAATAGTCCACTTATTTCTATTGTAGTCCTCAAAAAAATAGTAAAAGAAAAACTGACAAAATTGCATATTTCTTATCAAGTAAGCAATTACTCCAACAGAATATTAGACTGGAAGAAAAACTGTGTAAGTACATTATAAGATTCAACTAAAATTTGCAATAAGTAAAATTTAATAAACAGTACAGTACAGTAGTTTGACAAGATCGTCCGTTGATTTGATAAATACATGTACTGTATAATGTAAATACAGTATGGCAGAGTACCAAAAATAATAAAAATAATAATAACAACTCATATGTAAATTTGAAAAACATATGTTTCCTTGTAAAGTGTGAAGTTCTTATGAGCACAGATAGAACCACTCAAACCAAGCTAAATGATCTCACGTTCTTATTTGTTAGGTTTGGATAGTTCAAGTTCTGTCACCGTACACACCGTGGCAGTGTTCAGTTACGGATGTCTGATTCTCCAGCTACATCTAACATCTAAGTTTAATTCTAATTCCTGGCCAGGCCAGGTCAGGTTATGTTAGGTTATGGTATACCAAAAATTATATCGAACATAACAATGAAGACTTAGTTAGAGTTGACAATGTCCAACACAGCACTGAACAGTTAGGTTATGGTAGATTAATGTTAAGGTGTTAGGTTAGGTTGGTGTAGCATTTTTGTTGACAAACCTAGACATTTTGTATCAATATATAAATGTAATTTTTGAAGGTTCAAACACACAGTTTTTCTCATTCCCCTGCTGGATTTGCATTATACTGTATGTACAGGTACCTGTACTGTACAGGCATCCTTAGATTTACGAAGGATCAATGTGTGAAAACATGATTACTGGTGTGAATTGTGTAAACTTAAGATCTACACGGTACATATTTTCTAATTTACAAAGGAAGATTTCATTTTGACGAAATTTTTACAAAATCTAGTAGGCACAGAGAAAAATCTTTTCTTTCCTGAGTAACCTTCAATACTTAATTAAACATAAATCATAGTCATCATAGCTCACAAACTGGCACAGTGGAACTATTTGGCAGAAGGCATTGTGGCAGCGCTGAATGTGCGCTCATTCAAGACCAGATTTGACCAACACTGGTGCAGGTACAGATACATTCTGGAGCCAGTACATGCCTAGTACAGTACTTGCCAACAGTGGGTAACAGAGACATAACCAACCACCCAAGAGGCTAACAAGCCGATCAGCGGCAAAGAGGATAAAGTAAAGATCTTGGCTGTGGGAACACTGATGTATATATTCTCAAAGTGTTATCTGGTGCTGAAGGACAATACTGTATATACCAAATAAATATACCTACATACAATATAAAATGTTGGAACACCTGGAGAATCTCCACCCCAGCTTATTTCATGTAAATATTAACCACCCAAACACTAGAGGGGGATGAGGTTAGGTTAGTGTTAAGATGGTTAATCTTTAGGTGAAATAAGCTGGGGTGGAGATTCTCCAAGATCAAAAATGTTAAATGAATATGTGTAGAGTACAGTACATCCCACTGCAGCATCACCACATATTAAAGCTTTCCATTTAATTTTTAGTAAATAAAAATGGTATGTGGTTATATTCTTTACGAGATTAGAATACAAATCTTGTTTCTCATGCATGAAATATGTTCTTAAAAATGTGTCAAAAGTCATTATTAGTAAATTTTGGGGCCACATCATTTTTTGTAGAACTGAATAGATCTCCAATTATAAAATGGAAGTTAGTAATAAAATTACATTCAATTTGCGAAACTTTGATTTAAAGATGGTTTTCAGGAGCAGAACACTTTCATATATTATGAGATGCTTCTACACAGAAACACACCTTAATTCTGTAAATACAGGTACAGTATACATTAGTTATGAGGTTAGATTACACTTTGACCATTCATAGCCTTTTAGGTTAAATAAAATTTCTTCAAGAGGTAAGCCGAGTTCAAAATTTGACAATATGCCACAAAGTGAGTGTCAGTACATCAGCCTGGTTAAACTTACACAACTGGTTAGGGCATGTTACACCTGGAGACATCAGTTAGCTTAGGTCATGATATGACTGATCCTGCTAAGTTTGACATTAGTATATACTAACACTTATACTATCCTAGGTGAAAGACTTCTTATGTTATATGGTAAATCCATCAGGTATGGCTCATAACTTTAATTAAGAATAAATTGGGTTAAGCACCAAGAAACTCATGTTAAACACTCATGAAAGTCATCACTTGCAGATCACCAACACCTAACAAGTGTAATTTCAAGTTTCTTTTAATATTTCACCAAAGTACTACAGCGATTAACTGACCTATCAGCTTAAATTCTCGTTAACTTTGATACAAAAAGAACAATTGAGCAAATAAAAAAAATCCTAACAGAAAATCCATACCGGTAACTGATCGAGGACTACCACATTATAAGACTTCTTGGAGGAGTATATTAGCGTGGTAGGTGTCTCTACTGGCTGGTATATCACTGTGTCTCTCAGTAACTATATGATAATAGTGTGTAATAACAAGTACTGTCAGCGCGACTGTCATATCGTGTGAGCTGTACAGTACACCACAACGTGAACAACACATCACATGCTCCTACTAATTCCTTGTTTTCAATATCAGCTTGGCACCATTGTCAAGGTAGCTTCTTACACCCTAAAACCATGTTTAGGTAAGTCATAAGCGTAATGGCAATAACGAATGATATCGAGTACTGTAGAGTATTTTAACTTACTAAGGTCAACATCCAGCATGACCAGTACCTTTACTTCTCTCAAATCCCGTATAAAAAGCTATAACAGATTTAAATAATTACCTCCCAGAACCAAGATTTTGGGCTTCTCTGTTGCCATGTGTGATGAATTCGGTTATATGACGCTAGGGTAGTCTCTAAGGCAGAAAATTTGTGGAGTTTGAGGAGGTAGCCGCAGCAGAGGAAACCGAACCTGCTGCTTCCTGCGACTCTGATAACAGCTTGCCATCCACGCCCTCTAAGGCTTATTTTATTCCTTATAATACATCAAATATTGCCTATTGATACTTTAAGGTGTATAAGATATTAAATTGAATATGAAAACGTGTATCAAAGTTTTGATATGTCTATATTATTGGGTAAAATAACACGTATAGGAATAAACAGACGACAAAGAGTTGCCCACTAGTTATTAATGTGAGGCAATAATTGCCGCCAAATTTAAAATATATTTAGAATAAGTTCATCTTTATCGCTATTACAAGAGAAAAGAATATCACAAGACTATTTTTGTTAAGATAAAAATGTTAAAAAAATTGTTAAGATCATTATTTTTTAGATGTATTTGCAAATAACTAATGATAAACCCATGATGATGAATTAACTAATGTACTTAATCTCTTATTTCAATTTTTACGTATTCAACCCCTAAATCTTTCATCCTATATACAGAAAACATCCACAATTCACAAAACAGAATTTATACAGTCAAAATTCATTGTCTACCTGACTATTATGTGATATTTAGTTGAGTTCGTGTACTGTACAGTACTAGCGCCATGTTGGAAGGTATGTGAGCGTGAATGACATTCATGGATGAACAATGAGTAGCGGATACAGCAACAGATAACACTTCACCCCAACTATAAGTGGTAAGATTGAATACTTAGGCTCTCGTTCTATGAGATAACTGACTGGTTGAACGAAACATAGAGACAATATTAGGTGCTACGGTAGTAAGCGGTCTACCAAGCTGGTGCCACTTTAGTAAGCGGTCTACCGAGCTGGTGCCACTATAGTGTCTACCAAGCTGGTGCCACTATAGTATGCGGTCTACCGTGCTGGTGCTACAATAGTATGCGGTCTACCAAGCTGGTGCCACTATAGTATGCGGTCTACCGTGCTGGTATTATAGTATGCGGTCTACTGAGCTGGAGTTGGTCTACCGGAATATTTACATTAGCGTCTACTAACCCAACCTAACTTAATCTAATATATATTAACCTAACTTAACCTACCCTAACCTAACCTAGTTTAGGTTAGGTTAGATTAATGGATGCTACAGTGTAAATATCCCGGTAGACACAACTCCAGCTCGGTAGACCGCAAACTACAGTAGCACCCAATATTGGCTGGCTAGTAAGCTGATTAAAATTTAGACTGTCCACACCACTCCAATGATAAATTAATAATTAGTAATATAAATAATATTTATTCAGTTAAGTTATCATACAGGTTCATTATTGTATGTACATGTTCATAAACTATATAGTTATACAGTTCGCGGTGCACGTAGGCAGTGGAAGTATACGACGCACAGTATCCTGTGTGCCTAGGAAACCAACAGTTTTATCTCACATTTTTTTCAAGTGTTGCTTGAACAGTGTAATTCTTAACCTTGTTACGTGCTTAAAGAACTTTAGTAGTTAGTTGAAGCGCTGTAATAACATCATAACGATAACTGTGTGCCGAGACAGTGCAGGTAAATGACAATGGCAAACAGTGAAGCAACTTGACCAAGGATAGCCGACAAAGCTGTCAGGTGCTTAAAATAGTTTACCCTTGAACACTTTATGTAAATCACCCTTGAACTAAAGATGAAATGTACTGTACTAGCTTCTTAATGTATGGTGAGCATTCGATACGCAATCTCGTCTCGTGAGAAGTACCAAAAAACCTATAGTGTTGCAAGTTTCCCAGACTCAAACCTATAAAATGGTAACTTTTCCTAACTAAAAGTTATATCTTGGCAACTTTCCCTGTGTCCTCTGTTATTGCAACTTTCTCTAAGGTCTCGGTAACTTTCCCTCACTAAAACCTATATTCTGGTTACTTTCTCTAACTAACAACTATACTCTGGTAACTTTCTCTAACTAAAACCCATATTCTAATAACTCTTCCTAACTAAAACCTCTATTCTGGTAACTTTAACTAACAGCTATAATCTGGTAACTTTCCCTAATTAAGGTTTTTATTTGGGCAATTTTCCCTACGTCCCTTCAGGTCACAACCACCTATCAACAATAAATAATGCCACAGATAATTACACAATTCAAAAGACAAGCGGTATTGGGCAGATGTAACTAAAGAGCTTCTGAAATATAATCGGCTTCAGGACCATTCATAAATGACTTTACTTTACCCTCCTCACCACTTGTCAGCTTGCTAACAACTGGAAGGAAGAGAGGTAAGTTTTTGTTTCACACTGTTGACAAGAATTGGACATGTATGGCAGGGGCGGATCCAGGAATGTTAAAAGGGGGAATCCAAGAAGTTATGGATGGGGGAACATGGCGAGCGGAGCGCGCCCACCCAGCTGGGGAGTATTTGAAATCTGATTAATGTCATGCGCACTTGATATTAAGGGATATTCTGAAGTCAGTGGTAAATACATTTTACTTTACAATAATGCCTGAGTACAATACTGCATTAAAGAAAAACTACTGGAATTTTCTGATGAAAAGGGGGGTCTGGACCCCCAGGATCCCCCCCTCCCTGGATCCGCCCTTGTATGGGCTCTCCGTTACACACTGTTGGCAAGCACTGTATATGTAGGCCAAAGGGATCATCATAATGGCTAAGAGAAACCTCTACCACAGTGGTTCTCAACCTTGTTTGCCCCATGCACCCCTTTCACCAAATGTCAGAATGTCATTCCCCCCTCCTTTCCAAGATTGTCTGCCTCAAAAAGTGCATTCCAAATAATATGCATATAATACTGAAAATCCTTTATTTTTTCCATATTAGTATGAGTTTCCCCCCCCCCCCCCTGAAAACCTGAGGGGGAAAATTCCCCCCTGGTTGAGAACCCCTGCTCTACCACTTAATGGGTTATTGGGTCGCTAATCGAATGTGTATACTTAAGTAAGGGATTTAAAGATGGGCTTTGGAGCCAAAACGGCATATCCCTTCCTCCCACAAAAGGGGTGTATTTCTCTCCCTCTGTTCGTCAGCAGCCCTACATTGTATCATAAGATTTGTGTACATGGATATTCGTGAATCTTTTGAATTTGAGGTCACCTGAAGATTAGACACCTTGTTTTTATCTGAAGATTAATCACCCTAACACTAACCTAATCTATACTAACCAAACCTAACATAACCCACAAGAAGTGTTAGGGTGGTTAATCTTCAGGTGAAATAAGCTGGGATGTCTAATGTTCAGGTGATCTAAATTTTGTTGCAAGTTTTTATAGGGAGACTGAAGCAGATGTTAGAGTGTGTCAGGAGAGGAGTGTGTCAAGAGAGGAACTGGTTTACGGTGAGAGATGAACTATATTACTTAGGTCTTAGGTCGTGGACAGTAAGTGTGGAAGCTTGGGAGACACTCACAAGTACAGTACGTTTGGGTCACAGGGTCCACAGTCACAGGGATAAGAGATGTCAATAGAAAGCGAATTAACTGTTTTTTATACAAGCCGAATAATAGTAAATGTGTCTAGAAATGCTCGTAACAGGAAATAATTATCTTTGAATGTAAACAAAAATTAAGTGAGCCAACCTTTGTTTATATATAGCGTATATTGTCCAGGAGAATAGTTCCAAATATTAATGAATGAGTTTGATGTAAGTGGTAAATGAAGATACAGGGATAGTGAAAGTTGTTTTGTGTGGATACAGAATAAAGGAAGTATAATTTATTGTTGATGGCTATAGTATTTGCTGACATCAAATACGCGCTTCAAGATGTTAGTTATTAAAGCACAGTAATACATTATGACAAAAACTGTAAAGTGGTCAAAATGAAGAAAATAACAAGCAAGAACAAAATAAGGAAGTGAGAGGGTTGTCGGACTGGCAGATGAATAGGTTTGTGGAATAGATAGGTAGAATGGACAGGTGGAATGAACAGAGCGAGAGAATGGAAAGCGAAACAAGATAAATGAGTGTGTAACTGAAAAGAGGATGGGAGGATACGGAGGATAAGGAGAGAGAGAGAGGGGGGGGGGGGGGTGGAAGGATGGAGGGTGATAACTGAAAAGTGAAAGGCAGGATAGAGTGGGGAAGGCCGAGAAAGAGATGGGAGGATGGAGTGAGGGAAGATAACACAGCGAATGGTACAGTAGCTGAGGACAAATGTATGTATGTGCGTTGAATGGTAGGGGAGGGGCTAATATCCTGAGTTTGCTCTCACATTTTTACACCTGTAGACAGAAAGATGGATATTCAGTCAAATCACCCTACAATTTTACAGTTGGTTCCGTATGTATATAAACAATGCAGGTATACGGTTGAAGAAGTATATAGACGAAGTAGACATACAGTTCAGCCTGTGTGTAGACAGTGTAGGTTTATGGTGCACATAGAACCATGCTTTTTAACTCGCTTAAAAAACACAAAGGATTAAAAGTGACAAATTATTGCTCATTGACGCCCTTTTTTAGAAACTCAATGGTGTATTTAGCAGTGAAAATCTGGTAGTGACCTCTTAAAGACTAGTGGTAGAGCTGCCCCTGGAGAAGACCTCTGTATCCGACCAAGTGTGTGTGTGTGTGTGGGAACGTGACGCCAGGGGCCACGGTTCTTGCTCTACGTTGTCATCTCAATATTTCAGGCTCGGGCGTTGAGTGGAGGTATCGGCAGACCTGTAGGCTGTAGCCCGTGTTGCTTTATTCACAAAAGAGAAATGTTATGTGAAAGAAAGATGTGAATGGGTATTACGAAGTCTTCATATCCTCGACTGATAATATTTTTTTTCTAACAAGTACAGTATATCTCACAAACCATTGCCTGTATTGCGATGAAACTTTGTAAAACAGTAAGAGTGAAGAGAACTGGTCCATACATCTTTTAAACTAACTAGTTTATTGACCAACTGGGGTCAAACGTCATTTTAATGTTAAAACTTGTCATGGCTGTTCCTGCAGAACCTACACCTGGGTTACAATTATTACATTCTAAATCATCATATATATAATGTTTGTGGTGAGATTAACCCTATTTGTTGTCTATATTAGGAAAAGTTAAAAAATATACCCATTATATAATTAAATATAAAAACAATGTGATGATCTTTAAGTGACAAAATTGATCGCTACTGTTTTTGAGATATTGTTAACAAACCACAAGTACTGTACAACCCACTACAGAAAAATTAATGTTGACTTAGGTTAGATTAAGTGTTGAAGTGCATGAGTGGGTTTGAACTGTGCATCAGAGTTTGTTAGTGAGAAATGGTTAGGTTTGGTGGATAACATAAAGATTATACACCCCAGCTCCTATCACATGAAGATTAATCACCCTAATTCGAATAAAAAACTTAGCCTAAGCTAACCTAACGCTCCCCTAATCTATCTAACTCAACATTCTAACCTCACCTTATCTAATCTAAACTAATTCTAACCTAATCTAACCTAACCTAACATCCTAACCTAACCTAATACTAACCTAATCGAATCAAAATTAGCATCCTAACCTAACCCCCTAGGTAGCATTAGCGTGTGGTTAATCATCAGGTGAAATAAACTGAGGGGCTAAACTTTGGGTGGACAAAGACAACTGTACTAAACACAAAGTGACGTTCATGATATCAGCTTATACCCGTACAGTATACTCAGAAGCCAGGCAGCAGGTGGAGTAAATACGTACTGTGGGCAGCCTCATGCTGGTGGTAAAGATGCTCACCCCTTCCCCTCTCGCCCCAACCACACCCGCGCCCCCCTACCCCATATCGCTATAGCTATTATCCTCCTCCTTTTGTTTTTGTTTTTACGAGGATTATTTGTGTGAGGAAAGAAGGATGTACTATAACGGGTTATTCTAGTGTAGCTGACATCTACACAGAAACGGTGGGCACCGCGGGCAAGACGAGTGCTAAGAGCCCACGGCCTTGCCGGCGGTACACAGGATGTGTTTGGTTAAGGACCAGAAGGATTTACTAGAAGAGTTAGCCATGACAGCGGTCTTTCTTTTTATAAAATTCCTCTTGGCCCTACGAAGAATGGCCTTACAACGATTCCTAGAAGTAATGAAAGAGGAATAGGTAATAGGAAGAGATAGTTTCCTAACTTTATATGCCCTATCTCTCTCCCTACATGCAAGAGAACAGGAGCGATCAAACCATGATTGTAAAGTGAAAGCTTTGGTAGAAGATGGAATAAATGCACTCACACCACCCTGTATAACCCCAGCAATGTTGTCAGCACATACCAAGGCGTCTTGAGTGGAAAAGCAACATTCATCCCAAGGAAAGTCGGAGAAGAATTCTCGCAAGGATTGCCAGCTTGCCCTCCGATAATGCCACAGTTGTCACTATATTGAAAACTGAAATATATAAGCAGGAAATATTAGATGGTGATATATTTTCAAAGGATAGATAGAATAATAGGTAGATTTTTCTTCAGTGAATTCGTCATACAAGTTCATATTGATTCAACATGTTCGTAGACAGTACAGATATACAGCGTTCAGAGGTGATGTAAGCTGGGGGCCAATTTTCAGGAGTTGCCCATTTTGTTAAAGTATGTTTCGGTAAGATTTGACTGGAGAGGATTTGTTTAGTGTGTGTGTGTGTGTGTGTGCAGATGAGGATTTTAAATTCCGGTCGAAAATATACGTGTGCACACACAAATAAAAACACAAACCCATACACAGTACATACACATTATACAATCATTTAAAGAAACATTCATAATCACACACAAACACACACACACACACACAAACACAAACACACACAAACACACACACACACACACACACGTGGCAAGAAAACATCCGGTACCCTCGTCATCATCTCCAGGAACAAGAGACTGCCTCACCCACCAAGCTAGGGGAAGTACTGTACATCTGACTCACTCACTCACCCGCGCACCCTCCCACACCGGGCAAGGCTCGTTTGTGCGTGTTAACCTAATATTTCCAACTCGCATTACCTCTGTCTAATAATGCTAAGTTGCCTTTATTTATAATTCGTCGTTCGATGTGTTGTTTAGGAATGGTTTATATGTATTGTTTTTCACTCATTATTCTTATGTTAGAACGTGCAGCATTGTGTGTCCTGCACTGCCTTTGTATACCTACACTGCTTATATATGTTTTGTGTATACCTGCACTGTTCATGTGTGCTGTATGTATACCTGCACTGTTCAGACATGTTTTTTGTATATCTACACAGTTTATTTATGTTTTATGAATACATGCACTGTTCATGTATGTTGTGAGTATACCTGCACTATGTGTGTTGTATGTATACTTGCACTATGTACTCATATGCTTCATACTGTTCTCTATGTATGTTGCATACTGTTCTCTATGTATGTTGCATACTGTTCTCTATGTATGTTGCATACTGTTCTCTATGTATGTTGCATACTGTTCTCTATGTATGTTGCATTAACCTGGGGCTTGGGTGTCAGTGTGGCTGTGGTAGCGGAGCACACCACCACTGTTTTTATCGACCTGTGTACACTTGTGAGGGAGCAGGGAAAGTCAACACGCCAACAGCAGTACAAGAGAGAGTCAGCCTCACACCCTCACCCACATCAAGGTATCATTCAACTTAGATAAAACCAGATAACTGTTTGTTCCGCAAATAAACACTGGTGTAAACTGTTGAGAACTGAGACTTTGTTGTCAGTTCTGGGGTGACCACACTATGCTCTTGATGTTAATTGTCCACATATTGTGAACGATAAGGTATTCTTGTTTTGTTTTAGACAACAAAATATTTATTTGTCTTGCCATTTTAGACTGGTTGGTTTTCGTTATTGTCAAATTGGATGGTTGAATCACACTCAAGATTGTAACATACCTAAAAGGTCCAGCCCTAAAACCGTTCTTCAAAATTGAGGCGCTTCCTTGTTTGGAGAAATTGTATCACCCCGTCTGGTCCCTGAGACAAATGCTTGACAGTTGATCATAATTATACAGTATATTTACATTATTTATAGACGGGATAAACAATGGCATATAGCACGATGTTATAACGTATAACTACTCTTCAACAACATTACTACCGTCTCATTGACCACAGTACACATTCTAGATAAGTAAATGCACTTAGTCGAATCGATTCACTGTTTATCATTGTTTCTGTACCTACACGTAGATACTTTTTGGATCGAGTACACTGTATCCCTGTTCCGTCTCCGTCTACAGTATATACTATACACGTTGAATAAATGTGAACTTGTACGACTGTTTTACTATCTATCTATCTATCTATCTAATCTATCTCTATTCAATAGTCATCAACAATTAAAAAATAGGAGGTACACCTGCATATCTCTGGTTATAAGGTATATAGTGCAGCAGTGACTATGAAACCAATGACACAAAAAGGTAAGCAATATTGAATGTCTATCAGGAGAAGGTGGTGATGTGGAAGTGAAAACTGGGTCGGTAAAGATTTGCGTAAGTAGTGGCCAGTGGCCAGTACGACCCGTGCTGGGCCAGACCTTCCTGCGGGGTCGGGTGCTCCTACTCTCCTCTCCCCCAACACATTCCCTTCCATACGCTATATTATTGTGAAATAAGTTCTCTTATTTATTCAGTATTTTATCTTCTGGTTAACGAGTTTATTTTGTTGACGTGGTAGATTTTGTGACTTCTAATGTTAGTGTCGCGTGGCTCTCCTGTGCCCTGGGGACGTGCATTTTGATCTGAGTTGGCAGTTACTACAGTCAAGCCACGTGTGGCGTCAACCACGTGAGCCTGATGCCACATGCTACACAAATCCTGATATAAGTGCAGGGTTGTGCGTAAGGACACCTTGCATGGGGACTAGATATTAATGCAAGGCTGTGGGTGACGACACGTGGGGGCCAGGAATCAATGAAATGAGAAGATTTCATTCTAGGGCAGTTAGTGAAACACAATAACCCCGCTGGGTTGACACACAATGATCTAGTATAAAAGTGAGGATGTTCAAGGAGACACAGAGCACTAACCTGAAGTGATGCCTCCGTCATTACACAATGCAATATAAGAGATGCTAAAACAAGGTGTTGGTGGTACAGTGGTGACGCGCATAACTCTCACCAATATGTCAAGGATTCGAGCCTCGGCCGGACACACGTGAGAAGGGTTTTATCCAGTGTGACCTCGGACAGCGCGCAGGTGAGGTACGAGGCGGGCGGGAGTGATGACGTCAGCTGATCCACCCTGCCTGCGTGGTAACATTATGAGATGTTCTCATTACCACCATGCTATTGTACTATTCCAGATGTTACTAAATGTACATAATGCTTCCTTGAGATAAATCTATTGTATACTGTATATCAGGTGCCTAAAAGAGAGCTCAGGCTCTCAACTGGCTTAGCCATGTTATTATTATCCACCCTGTATCTGTGTTTTTCTGGCTAAATAAACTGTTTCAATTCATTCAATTCAGTCTGACCCGGGCCATTTGTGTGTACACACCACTGTCTGAGGCAATCAATATAATATTTTGTGACGTGGTACATTTTCATTGAGCTGGCCTCAATGCTGCATATATGCCGAGCAATTGCTCAATACTGTATATGGATGCAATAACACAAGAAAAAAAGCAGTATCAAGCATGAACTATTTCCGCTTTCCAAAGGAAAAAAAATTAGACCGGTGGGTTTATTCCTGTTGCCGAGCTGATGACACCAATGCAGACAGTGCAGTGGTGTGCTCAATACACTTTAAGGAATGTGACTACAAAGATGACAGGTAAAGCAATATATTTAGTCATAGAAGAGGAAGCTCTTAGGTACGTTGGTGGCTATATTGTAAGAAGGTATTGGGGGAAATACCCTCACTTAGCCCAGAAAGTCAACGAGTGCACATTCATGACCAAAACATGGACAGAAGAAATAAACAGAGGTGAACTGTATGTTCCTTCTGATAGTCTATTAACCATTATGAGAGAAGTATTTAAGGCTGTACATAGGGACAGTCTTAAGGAGGGGAAAGACTGTTACAAAACAATTGTGGTCTGAGATAGACAGTTGATGTACCCCAGGATGTTTTATCCTTCTTTGACATTTTATCTGTTCTTAGAATTCGGAAACTGACCTTGGTGTGACCCTCACTACCAAACACCACAGGTGTCCCGGTCCCCGGTTTCCTCCTGTACCAACACTGGATAAACCGCCCAAACGGCTAGTAAGCTGATAAGTGGCGAATATAATAAGAAGGTTACTGAAGATTGTACCGCGAGAGGAATTTGTTCACTGATTCAGATTCAGATTTGCCCCCGAGGGGGCTAGTTTATTGGGCACCCCCTTACATCCTGTGCAAGGTGAAGCGCAGAAGCGTTTACAGCGCCCAACAGAGAAGTATGAAAAGTTCATAGTTGCCTTTATGACTCGTACATTAAGGGCGTAAAAGCCTGAAGGGTCATAGGTTCTGTCAAGTTACATAAAGTGAGAGAATGATGAGTGTGTGGGGGGAAAGTTCCCGGTACATTTTATCTGTTTATGGCAAAGTGTGGCAGGTCACTAATAATGTCAAATGCCAGGCCTGTGACTAGGAGGATGTTCACTGATTCTGGCGTCAGAGTTCAGTCATCGATGTTATAAATAAAATTTGGGTTTTCGGACCATAACACGGGTTGCCAAGCTCGCGTGTTATATATTGCACAGGCAGTACAACCTTGCCTCATGGGTTTAATTTTAATCGTTATTAAAAAGCTTTGTATACATAATTATATAAATCCATAATAAGCACAGGCGACTATTGTTTGGTAATATATTTCACAAATTATTTTCATTTAATGATATATTTCCTCATTCACGTGTTATAACTTAACATGCCTTATACAAGCCGCAGTTCATATTAACCTTGAGCTGAGAGATAAATAGCTAAGCCACTCGACACTTACAACACCACACAATTATCATCACGTTTTTCTCGGGGTTAAAGTTTAAAATATCCTGTTTATTGTTGTTAATATTGTAAAGATAGTTTTTCTCTTTTGAATTTAACTATAATAATCTCTTTAAAATCTTACGTTTGAGGAATATAATGTTTTAAGCTAAACTAAACACGGATTCGGGCAAGTCCTTGACTGAATCGGTTTAAATTTACCGTTTTTTATAATTATACAGTACTAACACTGTATATGTATACATCGTTTTATGCCTTCACTGTCTATATATTCATCGTATATTCATCATATATGCATTCACTGTATGTAATTCTATGTATACATGTATTGTCTATGAATACATCGTTTTATGCATTCACTGTGTAATTGTATGTATACCTGCACTGTATGTACATCGTGAATCAATCTCTCTTAACATCCAGCTATCTAACTATTTATCTCTCAGTCTATCTATATGGTAAATCAATGGAGTTTTGCTGTTTATCTATCAATCAATCTATCACGTGAGGAATATAGGTGAGAGTGACCAGCTCCCGGCATGAGAGTGCAGTACCTCTCATCACCGTTGGCTGAGGTGTCCTGGCACCAGCGTGGGAAACCTATTAGCAACTCTGCCCGGCTTAATGATCCTCTCTATGGTTGTCGTATAAAAAAATATGTTTGAACGAACGAAACGAAGGTTATATTCCCTCCTTACTGGCGTTAGGAGGACGGTTGTAAAGAAAAAACCCAGCAACTTAAAAAATCTCCAGTTGATGAAACTATAAACGATTCTGTGTTTACCAGGAAGCGCTCCCCTGGGCACACCCTTGTGTAACGTGTCAACAGTGTCTTGCTCTTAACCTTTGTTCTAAACCATTTGTTTTTGGTATTGTTTGCTTGTTTTTCACTATTATTTACTTATACCTGTATTTTCATTTCCAGTTCTCATCAACGAATATATCTTATTGTGCTATCACTATGTGCACTTTATCTCCCTATGAATGGTGGATTGTAGGCACAATTTCAGTCCTTGAGAACGCACTCACACACAAAAGAAAGAAAAATTCTTTGTGGCACCAATAATACGACTTGGTTACTGCTGGCAGTGGTGCCTTAATTGCTTGCTCCAATTGTTCTTTATTTCAAATTTTTTACAACCACCTCCATGGTCACTGATGTCGCTATGAACTGCCTTAACTTAAGGTACAATACTACACTCTCTGGTTGGCTTGTGGATGGTCAGTTACAGCCATGAGCACAACTGCAAAAAAAAATAAAAAATCTTGTCATATGGCAATGGTTGTATGCCTCCCGACCTAGCGACCTCGGCTGCACCTCACTCGGTGGAGAGTGAATTTTCAAATATGCAAATGCGACTACCATTAACAGTCCTACATCGATTTTTACTTTCATATCACTAAGACGATCTTCATGCTCTTATGTAATCACTGTCCAATTTCTGCCGCTCATCAATGAAGGCCTGAATGCCAACACGCTGTTACAGAGACGCAACATGACCCGACCCGCAGCTTCTGAAAATTCCCAGTTGACCTAGCTGCAGGATGATGCCAGAATTCCTCAATTGAAAATGCTTGGCATGACACGCAGTGCAGGATGCATCGATTTATTTCACACAGAATTCACTTATTTATGAATAAAATTTCTCTGAACGAATGAATACGTATAATTTATTTTCATGGTATACAGTACATCATTACAACCTGACAAATTTCAAATCCTAAAATGAAAAAAAAGATATTAATACAAAATTTATCAACAAGCGTACAACATGGGACTTTCATTAATTAAACAAAAACTGTATCAATAATAATATCCAGTCATTTTATGTTTTTTTTTCTCCTTTATATGACAGCCTTGATTTTATAGTCAAGCTGTCCTGGCTCAAACTGACCACACACTTGTAAATCAATTCTCTGCTGCTTGAAAAAAAAGTGAGTGCAGTGACTGGCGTCCTCGTAGCGTTAAAGGTCAGCCACAGGCAACAGTAGATTTACACCACCAGGAACAATTATGTGTTGTGAAGAGCACGAGGCGCGACTACCACGAACGTTACTACTCTGCATACCATTTTTATACCTCATTTGACTTCCTTAATTAGTACAGTATGTATATATATGTACACCTTACCGTTAGCTTATTAATTTAAAGAGATAATAATGATTGGATATTAGTGATTGTGGATGAGTACAGTTTGGGGTTTCTGAGAACATGTAAGACTATATCGTTAATGTTAATCAAGACATATCATCATTCCTATTTACTGTTAATTCTATTTCTCAGACACAGTCAGACCCGGAAATCTATACTAAAACCTGGTTAGGTTAGGTTAGAATCCTTGCACGGAAACTTGATACACCTTATTTTTATAATATCCCTTAAATATAATATGATGACTGGAGTTTTTTTTACTAATATGATGAATACATTCTTCTACTCTAATATATCCTTGTTTAAGAACTTGCACTAAAGAACCTCCCAAAAGGTCATAAATTATCATGGCTGCAGCCATATATTGAGCGAGTTTACCTAACCTAACTCGAACCTATGCTGCAGCGGCCACACTTAACAATATTATAATCTAATATTATTAATTTTAGTAATTCAACAGCTAGGGGTTTGAAAAAAACAATTGTTGGTTTCCATGTCAAACAGGAACTTTTACAAACCAAAGCAGATAGGAGAGGGGGGGGGGGGGGTTAAGCCTACAAAAGTTCCTGCGGTCGTGCACAAGTTGGGGGTTCAGAAACATTTTTAGCTCACCCTCTCAAGCCGTGTCTCGTGACCGGCAGTAAGGGTACACCGATACTTTCTAAATCGCCTCTACAATTGTACAATCCAAAGAATATAACCATTTTTTAATTTGGTTTAGGTAACCGATACAGTATTGATATCATTATATTGTGATACTGTTCTTGAAATGTTACAAATGAACAGGCTAAAAAGTCTTAAGTGCTTAGGTATAATAAAATAAAAGAATTTAAAGTTAATCTATTTTATGAAAAAGTATACAGTACTGTATATGCACCTTATTAGTGTAGGTATTATCTCAATGACTTTTGCGTCAAATGGCACATTTCCATTGTCGAAAAACAGTGTATATAAACTTGTTTAAATCCAGTACTAGCAAAAACTTGACTGATGAAGTCAAAAGTGGACCGTCACAATACCAGCAGGAGTCACCTTAAAGCACTCACAACTGGAGTGATATTATTGTTGATATTACAGTGTTCATTTTGGTGGATAAAAACGAAATATGATACGAGAGGCTCTGACAATGAGCTCTTTCTAATATGTTTTTCGGAATGTTAGTAAAAAAAAAATACTGTAGACATAACATGCGCAGCAAAGTGGCGCTTTATTACACAACTAACAGAAAACACAATAGAATATATTCACATAAATTCCACATCAATTAATTAGTAATACATACTAATCAATTAATTTCTAATAATGAAAAGTTAAATACTAACTATAATCAAATATGAATTACAAGTAAATATGGGGTAACCTAGTTTATATCTAACACCCCCTCTTAAACCTCTTATAATACCAGACTTCTTTAGTTTCTCTTTAGATACTGGTTTAGTGAACAATGTTATTTTCTGCAGGAACATACTGCAGATTAATAATACCATCTTCTACTTCTGATCTAATAAAATGGTACTTAATATCGATATGTTTCGACCTTTGATGATGTACAGGGATTTTAGCCAGTGCAATAGCTCCCTGATTACAGTATCAGTATTCAATGTTACAGGTTCTCTATTAGAATTTTGCATACCAGTTAGCAACTGCCTTAAGAAATTAGCCTCTTGCATAGCTGCTGTTAAAACCATATATTCAGCTTCACGTGAGGACAATGCTACAACGTTCTGTTTCTTAGATTTCCAGGAAATCAATGGACCATCTTCATTTAACTAATAACTGTAACCTGTAATACTACGCCTGTCTTCCCAATCTGAATCACAGTAACCAATCAATTTTAATGGATTGTTTGATTTCCTGAACTTTAAGTTATAATGAGTTGTACCTTTAACATATTTCAAAACCTGTTTAGCTCACTCAAAAGTGCTTTTGTAGGCTTTGCCATATGTTGCGACAATTTTGAAACAACATAAGATAGATCCGGTCTTGTACCAGTCATTACATAGATCAAACTGCCGACAATTTGTCTGTACAATCTAGCATCACACAGTCCTTTAGAGTCACTACTAATGATTTTACTTACACTTAAATCACATGGTATTGACTTTGGGTTGCAGTCAGACATTTTAAATCTATTAAGTATTTTCTCTAAATATTTAGTTTGATTTATCTTAATACAGTCATCTTTAAATTTGAACTCCATACCTAAGAACCAAGACAATTTTCCTAAATCCTTCATTTTAAATTTATTACACAGGGAAATTCTTACATCACTAAGTACGTCACCATTACTAGCTGCAATAATTATATCGTCTACCCAGATAATAATAATTACCTTCATCTTGTTTTCAATTCTAGTATACACACAATAATCTACAAGATATTAATGACAGCATTCAGATAAGCAGTTTTAGCATCCATTTGGTGAACTATAAGGTTGTCTTGTATTGCTCGTTGCAGTAACATCCTTATTGATGTAACACGAGCTGTTGGTGAGAAGGTTTCTTGATAGTCCACATCATGAACTTGTGAATAGCCTTTAGCTTTGAATTTTTCTTCACTATCAGGGCCAAGTTTCACTGCATAGACCTATTTTCCACCAATTACTGATCTACTTGTGCTCGTGTGGGCTAATCCCCGTAAAAAAAATACTGAAGTTAGTCATCGTGCTGAGGTTATTTATCGTATTGAAGTTAGTCATTGCACTGAATTTAGTCATCATACTGAAGTTAGTCATCATACTGAGGAGTTAATCATGGTAGTGAAAAGTTATTCATCGTACTGTAGTTATCATACTGTACTGTGGTCATTTTGAAGAGTTATTCATTGTGCCGTAGTTATCATACTGTAGTCATCGTACTGAATAGTTAGTCATCATTCTGAAGAATTATTCATCGTGCCGTATTTATCATACTTTAGTTATCGTACTAAAGAACTAGTCATTATTCTCAAGTTTTAATTTCTTACCCATCACACTCTAGTTATCATGCACAAGGTTTTATAATCAGCGACTTCCAATGGTTTGGATAATCATATTCTAAAAAAACACAGTACTCCTCAGGATAATAATTAGGTCGTCTGCTCAATCATTAGTAAGTTATCGTACTCGTACACACCTATAGTCGTGAGTTATTGGTGAAGACAAGACAACAGGCACGGGGAGAAACTCGGTCCTGTATACAAGAGCAAAAAATCCCTCCTAAATCCTGTGGGTTGTATGCGTGAGAGGCGAGTCGAGACAAGTCCGGGAAAGGTGAAAAACGGGTCCATGGAAAGTAAACAATGACCTTGGTAATGAGAGAAAGAATTAAGTATATAGATGTACTGTATACTGTACTTCAACAACTAACGTCTTTAAGCACGTGTTATAAATTAGTAAATACACTAGTCATCCGTTTGGCACTTGTTTTGACCTTACAGTCTTCTTCAGAAGAGTGTGGGAGTCTGAAAGTGAGAAATACATTATCAAGTGAAGAATTTCTAACGTCTACGAGTGTCTTCCTACCACACTCCCATCTGTCTAAAAGAGTCTTATACACTAGATATCAACAATGAACACCTGGGAGGTGACACTTTTCTCTAAATTACGTATAGCTATGTATTCATTCATTGAAATTTTCACGCAAGTTAATATTAGTTCATGTATGTAGACTGCAGGTGTGAAAACAATGGTATACGGCGATTATTACTGCCATTGGCAATAATGGCAATGATTATAATTATGTTTTATCATATCCATCAGAAACTGTGAGAACTCGTCATAATGAGCGTGTATTAATGTTGTATATTAGTATGAAGGTCCGAGCCCCCTGACACACACCATATCCCTGTTAAAAACCAGTTTCCTATAGTCACAAGGACGTACAATCAGGATATGAAGGTTTTTAAATCAGATGATGACATTGTTACATATACAGTACACAACAGAACCAACCTAGTAACAATCATCCACTTGATGTTGGTGGTGCTACGAGCTCGGTGCGTTAGAACAAGGCACAATACTGTGATAATGGATGCCAAGTTTTTATTGTTATTGTTACCATTAATTATATTTTGCTCTGTATCTGCACTGACAACTTTTATTAAACGACCCCCTACTTCATTTCACTGTATGGTATGTGTTTGTCTCTTGTCTTCCGTTTACTTTCATCTTACGGCTGCTCTACTTCTCAATGAGCCATTATTTATTGTCACTCGTAACCTTAATAGCCAGCAGCAGTAGCAGGCGCCACACCCCAGGTATATAGGCGGGAAGTATAGCCAAGGGAGAGAGCGACTCACTCCATGAACCAGTTTTTACACGGTGTCAGTAGCCAGGCGGGTCCTCAGGCCTCCACACACACACACACACACACACCTGCTTTCACTCACTCCCCCTCCCACTTTCACCATCAAATACAGGTGCACCAAGCCTTTCTCTACCCGCATGGCGGTACTGTTTATTCAGCAGTTAATATTAGTCAGCACTGTGAATCCTTGGTTTGGAGACACCCGTGTCAATAATTACGTATCGAATGTGTATGTGTATTTGTGTGTGCGTGTGTTTGTTCAGCGAATTTAATTGAATTTAATTAAAACAGTTTATTTAGCCAGAAAAACACAGATACAGAGTGGATTATACTAACAATATTAACATGGCTGAGCCAGCTGAGAACCTGAGCTCTCTTTTAGGCACCTGATATATACTATACATTTATCTCAAGGAAGTATTATGTAACATTTAGTATCATCTGGAATAGTACAATAGCATGGTGGTAATAAGAACATCTCATAATGTTACCACGGTTATCACTTCAATATTTATTAATTTTATTTATTCATTTAGCATATATATATATATATATATATATATATATATATATATATATATATATATATATATATATATATATATATATATATATATATATATAGTGGAATTGAAAAACATAAGTATAATGGGGGAGCAGTACAACTACAACATGGGTTGTACAGTAATAAGGTTGAACAAGAGGACAGAGCTGTCAGGATTATGTCTAGTTGGCAATTATGTTCATTGCAATGGTAATTACTTATCTATTTACATGTTAATTTCCGATAAAACGGTTTTGATGGTACAATAAAAGCAGGTACTGTAAATATAGTAGGCGTTACAAGAAATATTAATACTTCGACAATAGATATTTTTTAAGAGTTGATTTAAAGGAAGGGAGCGTAGTGTTTGCCCGGATGGATGGGGGTAAGTTGTTCCACACCGTACCGTGATATTTTATGGAGGTCTGGGATTGAGAGGAGCGCATGGGGGGTAGTCTTAGTAGCTCTGGGTGCCTTAAGTTGTATCTCTGATTAATCCGGAACTGGAAATAATTATTGTCAAGCAAGTGATTGATAGATTTGTAAACAAAGAGGGCACAGCAGTAGGTGTCAATATCTTCGAATTTTACAATTTTAAATATAGCAAATTATTCCTTTGTGTGATCTGTTTTTTTTCAAGTAGGTCATTGTCCGTACAACTCTCTTTTGTGCAGTAACCAGAGATTGTGTTTTTGAAGTACCAGAGGCCCCCCATAGTGTGTGACAGTGTATCAGGTGTTGGTAAACAAGATCATGATAGATTTATTTCATTGCTGTGAGAGTGAGTGGCTGTCGAGTGTGATACACGATGCCGCACTGTTTATTGACTTTACTGTGAATGGCTTGTATGTGGTTTCTGCAGTTAAGTTTATCATAAACAATAACTCCGAGGAATTTAGTATTTTGTTCGCGTTTGAGGACTGTATTACCAAGGTACAGGGGGTTCAAGTCTGGGGGTAAGTTTTTCCTTCTGTGAAAGATCGTGTAGTGGGTTTTCTCAAGGTTTAAGGTCAGTTTATTACGTATTACCCAGGTCCTGACTTTAGTTAATTCAGTTCTCATCAAGGAATGGAGGTCTGAGTTGCTGGCATAGAGATTACTATCATCTGCAAATAAGTTGTATTTTATGAGTGAGCTGGCGTGGACTATGCCGTTTATGTACAACAAAAACAGTACTGGACCGAGAATGGAACCTTGGGGACTCCTTACAAGATTGGCGAGGAGTCAGATTGGTGATTATTATAGCAGACATACTGCATCCTGTTGGACAGATATGAGGTAAACCAATAGTGGGACAGGCCCCTAACGTCGTAATGTTCAAGCTTTGAAAGGAGGATGGTATGGTCGACAGTATCGAAGGCTTTAGAGAGGTCCATGAATATACCGACTGTGAACTGGCTGTCATCAAAGTAATTTAAGATGTCATTAGTAAAGGATAGCAGAGCACTCTCAGTCGACCTTCTAGCTCTAAATCCAAACTGGGAGTCTGTAAAAATTTTATTGGCATTGCATGCTAGCTTTTCCAGTATCTTACTCAAGGCCGGGAGGACTGATATGGGGCGGTAATTCTTGAAGAGATCTTTGTGACTTTGTCCCCAGATTTTTTCATATGCCGGGTGAATTTTAGCAATTTTCAGTTTATCCGGAAAGACACCACTAGTGAAGGAGGAGTTACAAATGTGTAGGAAAACAGGTAGTAATAAGTGGGCTACTTTCTTAATGATGCTCAGTGGTATATTGTCTTCTCCTGCTGCTGCATCTTTGGACATTTTTATGATGTCCTGTAATTCATTTGCTGTGACAGGGGATAAGAACGGCTCATTTTCCTGTCTGTTTTGCAGGTAGGCTCTAAATTCCTCATGGTGATCTGGGATGGTCTCTCCAAGATTTTTACCAGTGTTCTTGTTCTGAATAGAATACTTATATTTGATGATTATTGCAATGTGTTGATTGATTTGGGATACTTACTTGAGAATATTTCCATTATAATTTTTTTTCTAAATTTAGGACTCCATGTTAGAAGTTAGGAGACATTAGTCTTTCGTGATTGGAGAACTGTACATTAAAATTTATGATGAAGTATTAACCAAAGTTTGCAATAACTAACTGTACCCCGCTACACTTCTAAGAGGTTTCAGTTTGTCAGTACATTGGCGGGTTAGTTGTTGTATGGCAGGTAGGGTACAAGGGACGGAGACACCAAGATATTTAAAAGAAGAAACATAGTCAATAGTGTTGTTACCTATCTTGAACTTGGCGGGGCCGCGTTTGCGGTTACCAGCTTGTTAATTGAACACCTTAGTTTTCTCAGTGGAGATAATAAGACCGAGGTGTTCACAGGCTGCGTGTACACGGTTCAAGGAGGTTTGCATTTCACTATGAGTTTTAGTATGTATAAGAATATCATCAGCATAGCTGACTGAGATATTGCTGGGGTTGTCTGGTATTAAATTTAATAATGCATTCATAAGAACATTGAACAAAGTGGGGCTAAGTACTCCATCTTGAGGGGTACCAAGTTGCATATCTTTAACTTCACTTTTGTAACCCTGAAACAGTGCAGCAACCATTCTGTTGGTTAGGTAACCACTTATCCAGTGTAACAGCCTACCTCCTATATCCATTTTGACTAGTTCGTACAATATCAGTTGCCTATTGGCACACACCACACAATGTGTGTGTGTGTGTGTGTGTGTGTGTGTGTGTGTTTTATGAACATTTAGCAACACTGCGCGCTGCTATGCTCTGTACAGTACTGTATATACACAAAATAGGTGTCCGCCATAACAAGGGTCCAAACAATGTGGTCAGCGTTCACCTAAGCGGTGTTATCGTTGCCAACACCACAACAATCCGGTAACATAAGGCAGTTCAGTTACCACCAGGTCACGCAGAACAGGCTCATAGTACTGGCGATCACGTGGAACATTTAAGTAATTATACAGTTTATACACTAAGTTGATAACTAAAGAGTGTGTGCGTGTGTATGTGTGTGTGATAAGATAATTCACGAGGGGAACATTCTTCTCTTATAGGTATGTATAATGTATTCTATTGAGTAGAAAAAGCCGAGGATTCGGCTGTCAATCTTAAGTGCTGTATTGAGTTCTCGGGACGGTAATGTGTGTCACCGTTTATACACTACACCATCAACCCCATCCTCCCATATAGTGCCGTCTAAACCAGCATGAGGCAGCAAGAGACTACACACTACCTATTCTGTGCCTCAGTCGTCCCAAGGCCGTGTCTTATCAGACCGTGAAAGGCGCCGCCCATGTGAACCAATACTCAATCAATGTTGCTAGTTCACAATCTTATCCTGTGCACCTTAAATAACTAAATAAAATGGAGCGGTTGTGATTTATAGAGTAATTTATTGTTGATATTTGGCAGAGTAATTATTACTCTGCCGCTGTTAGGGTTGTGTGTGGGGGTTGTAGGTGTGGGAGGCTGCCAGGGCCACTGTGTGTTTCCTGGAGGTGTTTTGCTGGAGCGACAAATAACATATTCTACGCTGTGTGCGCGTGTTTGTGTGCGTGTGTGGGAGGCTGAGGACACTTGCCTGCATTCTCTTACTTGGGGAAGATTTGCATGCTATATTTTAATCTGTAGTGATGAGGTACTTTTAAAATACTGTACAGTTAAAATAATAGTTTCTCTTGTGTCATATTTTCAGTAGTCCTCAGGTTAATTACTCAACAACAATTTGCTTTTGAATTTGCATGGCGCAGTCTGTTTTAAGACGCTAAAAGTTTCGATAGAAATGTCACAGTTTTACATGATTAGATTACCTCATTGAAACGTTTAAGTACTAAAACTGAGTATCTAGAATCTAATACACAAAACAACGCTGAAAAAAGCCTATAAGCGTGTAGGAGGTGACCTAACTGAACGAGGCTCCTTTAACCCATGGAGTGGTATATAGGGGTTTCTCTCAGCTGAATAAAATCGTCTCGCGTTACCTTCAATAAAGTACCTGAACACCACACTACTCCTTAAATTTAACACCGTCACCATTATTGTGCTCGGGCAGAGTTTACACGACGTATAAGCGCTACTGCTCCACTTTTACTGATTATAACGCTATCTCATAATAGTTAGAACAACTTTTAGAGTGTTTACATTTGTGTAAGACAATCTCCTATTCACAAGGTTGTTAATGTATATAGCAAGTATACCAGTGCAGACAGTAATATAACTTATTGAAGATACAGAAAAGTTACAGTAACAATATACAAAAATTATACGTAAGAGTTTTTTAGGCTTGTCTTTTAGATCGAGTTCAAAGTTGTATTGTCGGACTGTAACACACTTCACTTGCCGTTCTCATTAGATTATTGGGCAGCGACCTGTACCACTTATCAGGCCAACGATTAAGCATTAGTGTCGTCATTCGTCTATCTGCCTCTGTCTTTCCGTGGAGTACAGGGAGAACCTTAAGGTCCAGGTTCATCTTAGGTATGAACCCCTCCCTCTCTCTCTTAGCCTTCTGCTCGCACTGGTGAACACCGACTCACAATCCTGTCCAAGAATTTGTGCTGAGACAATTTACGCAGTACTGTTGTCTCTTGAAACACCTAAATTCGAGTGCCGAATGGGGGTGTCCTAGATGCTGTCATCACAAAAACCTGCAGAGACCCTCGGCCAGATCGAAAGAAAACACCAGAACTGGTTTGATAAAAATAACCAGGAAATCAACGTTCTCATCAATGGTAAACGCGCTGCTCTCACTGACAGGTAAAAGAACCCTCAGTCTCGGACAAAAGATGATACCTTCCGCCAGAAGAAAGCGGCGGCCCAGCGCTAACTTCGCAATCTAAAGGACGTTTGGTGAAGAAAAAAAAGAAAAAAACGGTGAAATGCAAGAATTTGCGGATCAACACAAGATGCATAAATTTTTCATTCCGACTAAAGCAGTGTATTGCCCAACAACTCATGGCGCCGGCCCCCTTCCGCTCATCTGACGGTAAAACCCTATTTAAAGATGAAGAAGGCACCCGTCAGCACTGGAAAGCACACTATAATTCCATGCTCAATCAGATACCGATGCGGATGTTCTGACTACCCAGTTCCCAGTAGGTTCCTCAGCACCTGGAGATGACCCACCTCAGCTATCCTCCATCCCGTGATAAGGTAGCTTCTGCAATCAAGTAGATGAAAAATAACAAAGCCACAGGGCCTGTTGGAATCCCAGCCGAGGTATATAAAGCAGGAGGACGAGCCGTTTCCAATCTCCACTGGAAAATATATGGGAACAGGACAAATTTCCTAAGATCTTAAAGATGCCTCGATTGTGAATATTTATAAGAACAAGGGAGACCGGTCAAACTGTGGCAACTACTGCGGGATCTCACTGCTGTCCATAGCTGGCAAGATTATTGCTCAAGTCCTCCTAAACAGACATCTTCCTGAGGCAAAAAACTTCCTCCCAGAATCCCTATGTGGCCTTAGACCATCACGTGGCACCCCTGACATGATCTTTGCTGTCCGTCAGATGCAGGAAAGGTGCAGAGAACAGTGCCGTGACTTGCACATGGCCTTCACTGACCTTACTAAAGCCTTCGACTCGGTCAACAGGGAAGCCCTATGGCGGACCCTCAGTCATTTTGGTACCTACACCATCCATCCAGGTTAACAGTACTACCCTCTCTAATGTTACCCACTTCCAGTACCGTGGCTCCCACCTGTCCACCACCGCAGACATCGACGAATTAATTCAACATCAGATCAGATATGCATCGCAAGCCTTTGGCAAACTCCATACCTGTGTCTTCATCTGTCAGAGCTGAAATTATCTACAAAGCTGTGCGTATATCGATCAGTGGCCCTCCCCACCCTGCTATATGGCAGCGAGACATGGGTCACATACAGGAAGCACTTCAAGGCACTTGAAAACTTTCACCAACGTAGTCTACGTTCCATCCTCCAAGTTTGCTGGGAAGACAAAAGAACAAATGCCAGTATTATGGCTGACACCAACTGTAGGAGCATTGAGGCTACCATTATCCATGAACAACTATGTTGGACTGGCCATGCTACCAGCCTGAATGACAGTCACCTAACGAATGGTAAACATAACACTGGCGGGCAACAGAAAGGGTATAAGAATATTCTTAAAACAAACCTGAAAAAATGCCAAATCGACCCCTTCACCTGGGGACGGTCACTCCATACCTTAACGCTTGGAGGAGCACCACGCTAGTTGGACTAAAAACTTTCAAGTTAGTCTGACTGCAAACCGAGGCAGACACGCGCTGGAATGACGCTGCCGCCGCCCCTCCCACACTAGATGTAGCCCTCCACACGTGCAACATCTGTGGACGGCATTACTGGTCCCGCATAGGCCTCTCTAGTCACCTCAGCTCACCAACGAAGGTGACATCATTAATAACTCATACCATTGTATCATAGCGGGATGATCGTCATACTCGATTCCGAGAATGACCAAACCTTGGGGGTAGGTTAGGTTAGGTTAGTGAGTTTACTCCTAAGGTGTACTAAGCTTGAGCCTGCGTTATATGATTATTAGTAGTGATAAGTTTCTGAATGCTATTTAGATTATTTTTGTAATCATATCAGTACCAGTAGTTGTAGTAGTAGTTGTAACAGTAGCTTATTAATAGTACTGTAGTATTAGCCGTAGTAGCAGGAAAAGTAAAAAGGCTCCTCTAAAAGAACGACCGATGATGTTTTTTGTTTTTTTGTTATAATTTCTCGGGATAATGCTGAACACATGGAACTACAGAGCTATTAGGTACTTCTCTCATCTCATTTACAAACATCGGTAAACGTTATACAGGATGTTAGGTGTTGCGGAAAAGTGGGACGTCGTATGTGTACATTCCCTGGCAGACAGACGGGAAGTGCCGCTGTGAGTATCGTTCGTATTCGCTCTCGCCTAACCCTTCCTGTGATCACTGACTCATCCATCTTGCAATTTCCTCTGCCTTTTTTGGTTGCGTCCTGATCTCTCTGCCCTCTTTAGAAGACCATGTTATCATCTGAAAGAAGTTCGATCTATCATCTTTAGGTATCGTCTTTAAGGAAGCCTAGCTACTGTATCGTCTTTAAGGAAGCCTAGCTACTGTATCGTCTTTAAGGAAGCCTAGCAACTGTATCGTCTTTAAGGAAGCCTAGCAACTGTATCGTCTTTAAGAAGTTTTACCTATCGTCTTTAAGAAATTACATCTATGTTTTTAAGAATTTTATCTATCGTTTTAAAAAGTTCAATCTATTATCTCTAAGTTCCATTAATTGATTATATTAAACAATAAACCGGTTATTTACTCGTATACATGCAGTAGCACGAGCTGCTGCTGCTGCCCAGCCACCTGCCAGTGTGAGGAAAGAGAGAGTAAAGGAGGGAGAAGGAGAGAGGGAGAAAAGTAGAGAATAAAGAAATTTATCATTGTGTTTGTTCCCCCTCATATATTTCTCAAATAGTTATCTTAATGTGCGGAAATGTTTCCCAACATTCTACTGTGTGCAATAAAGATGCAGGAGCTAGCTACACGCCTATACAGCCTGCGCGTCACATCTGTCACTTCTCTCTTGTTTATAGGTCAACGCTTATGGTCATGCAGTGGCACACTGACACAAAAGTGTGCGCTATTACGACACATCAGCCTAATCTCTGATAGATATAACTCCTTAATGTTTCGATGTGAGAAGACTTTGTCCACTTATCATTTGCGTATCATAGGCATAATCAGTAATCAATCATTGAAGAGTTTAATTGATACTCCAGAATTAGAACGACCTACATTCAAGTAAAACTGAAGCCTCTCGTGGTGGTTCACGTCCTCATCTCAGGCGCAGAGACGAGGCTTTTTAGAGTGTGAAACATGGACAACCTTGGTAGTGAAAATCAAATCACGGACGCTGACTCTTTCCCGGACTCGTTTTGGAAGCTGATTGGATGAGAACACAAACACCTTGAAGCTCATTGGCTAAAGCTGTTGCGAGACTCAGCTCTGTTGCTGTCTTTGCACATCAATTGTTCCACTGTATTGTAAAGGTTACACTGGCCTGTTGTAGACCCATAACTCAACCTGCGTCGCACACTGCGGCCGGCGGTCTAATGTTCGCACGCTGCCCACGTCAACCTGGGATAAATTATTGTTCTAACAACTGCGAATTTGATATCCAAAGGACAAGTTACTGTCAGATTTGAACCCCCCCTCCCCCCCCCAATTGTTTCCAATAATTTCTTCAGAGATCAAAAAATTTAAACTGTTAAAACTATTCCGTGACTTCTGTACTGATCAATACTGCTCGTTCCAATTCAAGCAAAATCGTGCAGAAAGTTAATAGAGCTACACAATACAATACTGGTTGCTGTTGTTTTATTGATGTAGCTGCTTCAGTTGCCTGGAAAATTTAGCATCGTTCACCAGGTGTTAGTTTCTGCAACGCATAACTTTCAAAACACTAATACGTAACTTGAGTAGGAACAGTATCTTGTCCAGAAGAGGTAAGCGATAGTCTGTGGGTGAGTATTGAGAGCTGGCACAGATACCATGTTTATGTTTACGTACCTTTATCGGGCGACTCTACCCAAAATATATAATAATTTGGCCTTATGGCAAACACCTAATCGATAACATAACATAACCCTTGCTGTATAGTGTTAGGGATTAATCTTCATGTGAAATACGCTGGGGTGTCTAATCTTCACGTGATCCAATAATTTATACATAAATATATACGTATAGAGCTAAACCACCAGATCATAACTAAAGGGAGAAACTTTATGAACAGGAATCGCAGGGGACAAGAGGAGTCATCGTCGCTCTACCTGTGTCTTGCCTTGGCCTTCCTTACTAACCTTGGTGAGTGTGTGTGTGTGTGTGTGTGTGCTGCCCTGCACTGCTTTTATAGCTACACAAGTGTACGCACACAAACACATAAGGCTATAAACACACACACACACACTTATTTATATATTTATCCATGTATATGTAAACGCACATATACAAACACTTGTACACAGTAGTTCAGTCATACACATATAAACACACACACACATGCTAATGCCGTCAGTCCCATGCAGGTACCCGCACACACGGTGCCACAACACACACACGTACATATGGGAAGTACACATGTTTGTTGTATCTAACACACACACACACACACGCACGCACGCACGCACACACAGTAAAAGATGTCCTCAGTGCCCTAAATACAGACAGATTACACACACACACACACACGAGAGAGGATAGAGATGAAGGCTGGGTACGGTCAGTAGAACACCCGCCCAGCTGTTCTCATCCTCAATGCCAAATTATCCACTTATCCGGAGTAAAAATACACTCAGCCACACCTGTCACAATAACCAGCCGAGGAAGACGCTGGGAATGACATATCAGAAGAGAGGGATATATTCTCAATGGTGACATCCCCTAATTGAACAACTCCACTACGTAGTTAAGTTCTGTATAGACCTTAAACTAAACCCCCTTGTCCCATTCCCTTTAAACCAAACTCTTGCCCTTTAATCTGACGTCATTCCCTTTAAACCAGACCCCCCTGGCCTTTAAGCTAACGACATTCCCTTTAAACCAATTATCTTGTCTTTAAATATGACGTTATTCTCCTCAAACCAGTTTTTCTACCCTTAAATATGACGTCATTGCTTTTAAATAAGTTCTTCTGCCCTTAAAGATGACCACATTCTCTTTAAACCCGTTTTACTCCCTAAAATATAACGTCATTCCCTTTAAATCAGATCCCTGGTCGTTAAGATAGTTGCTTTCCCTTTAAATCACTTCTTCTACTCTTAAACATGACATTATTCTCCTTAAACTGGCCCTAAATACAGTATCACTTCTGCTTGATAGAACGACTCAGTTGGTCTTTAGAAATTGTGACCTTTATGACAGAATCCATTATAATACTGACTGCCTTTTTTTATATAACAGAGTCTTCTAATTCTTAATGGTACTCTGTCATTTAAGAGAAATATTTTTTCTTTAGCCCTGATCTATACTGTACCAGTTTCCTGCACTGTTACAGGTCCCTTGCCCGTTTTTTTTTTTTTTTTTTACCAGTGATCTACTCCTTTGACAAGTTCTCTGATTTTTTTACCAGTTACTTGTTATTTTATGTTTTCTGTCCCCTTTTACTATCCCCCTGCCTCTTTTCCAAAGTTCGGTCCTTTTGTATCAGCTCCTTGTCTTTTTATATCTGTTCTCTGCCCTTTTATACTAGTGTCCTCCCCTGATTTCGTTTCTAGCCCCCTGTTGTATCTTACCAAAGGTCTTCTTGCCCTTACACGTCGCATCGTTGTAATCTCAGAAACTTCCGTCTTTGAATTCCTCCCTCGTCTTGTTATCTACAGAGTGTCTCGGGAAAATGTTTACACATTGCCTTACAAATTTTTATAGAGATCGCGGAATGTTTGTATTATAGCAGCAACATTGTCCTCACTTGTAGGAAACCTCGCACATCAGCAAGTGAGAACAATGTTGCTCATGTAATACAGTATAATTATTCACGAGGTATCCACGAAAATCTGTAAGACAGTTAGTGTGTAAATATTTTTGGAGACACCTGTATTGTGTGTGTAATGAATTCTACCTAATGATGACTCAGTGTGAGGCATCAGTGTTGACTCTTACCATGAGCTGGCCATCACTGTTACTGAGCTGTCTCTTCTTGCACCATTGTGTATGTATAACGAACACACCAATAAACTTACTCAATAACCCTCGCTCATGCAGGGCCCAAGGCTGTTGTGTCTAAACTCTTAATGTACAGATGTAAGTATTGTGATCAACGTGTCGTCCTCCTCAGTAGTCCATCTCCACTAACCACAGGAGGTCATGGGTTCAAGCTCGCCAAGTTGCCATGTTGAACGAAGATGAAGAAGTACAGAGAGTGGTAACGTATGTATGCGGTACCATCAACCAGCTGAAGCCGTGGAAGCGAAAAAAGTACTGAGGGGTAGGAAAGGTAGCCCCGGAGAAGACTATTATTCGGGTCACTACTGGTATTTGTAGTGGCTGCTAGGCATATTAAGTAAATTAAGTCAAATGCAATAATTAATCTCAAAACTGGAATTAATTTCGGCCCAGACTCTTATACAGTATACCGTCACCTAACCTAACCTAACGTTGCCTGACCTCGCTTAACCTACCCCTAAACTACCCTGAAGTAAGCTAATCTAACCTTAATTAACATATCCTTCACCAAACCTTAACCTACCCTAACCTAATCTAACCTACCTTAACTTAGCTTAACCTAACGCACCTGGGTATGAAATGATCAAGCATTAACCTGATTTGTTACATAGGACTTAAACCAAACACTTCCTATTACGGTTCAATGATTAGAAAGGTGTGTGTGTGTGGACAGACAATCTAGTGGTCCCAGGGAGTACTGTCAAGGTGGTATTGTAGTGGATTTCTCCCCTACAAACGCTGTTTGTCGCTGAGTAGCCGACCCCGCGAATTCCCCAGTGTATGCCTCGTGGTCTAGGTCAACCAGCGCCGCCTTACATGACGGAGATCAAGTATTAAGCCACGCCTACCTCCGCTATATAAGACCTGACCTCGTGGTGACCTACCTCTCTTTCAACCTACACCAACCAGCAAGCAACACCTCCTCCTCTACTCCTGCCTGGCGGCCCTCGCTCCCGCCGGAGAGCATGGCGACCTACAAGCTGGTCCTCCTCTGAGCACCCTCACCAACCAGCTCTCTCTACATCACGCTTGTATCCACGCTGCCACTTCCCAGCACCAAGCTGCACTGTACATCCAATACAACATGTATACAGAGAGCACATTGTGAGTTTCCTTTCTCCATCCCATCCTGAGTGTGAACCAACATCTCGTACCCCACAGTATCCAGTACAGCTGGTAGTTGCGGTGTTATAATTTACTCGTCATGCAGCTTGTCGAAAAAACTTAACTGGTTCACTAAAACCCAAACAATGAATAAAGAAGGTAAGCTATCTTGAAGGGGACATTTATATATATTTTTATCGCAAAATCCTAAATAGCTTTACATGAACGTTTGTAGGCAATAAATGAGGTGTGTGTCGTGTGTGTGTATAATGCGGGGATCTACAGTATTGTACTGGACTTACCCTCTTATCATAAACTCTACAATTAGAAAGAAATGCATTAGCCAACGAGATAGACATTCCAAGCCTCGTATAGATGAACTGATGCTGGAAGAGATATATTGAAATGAGAAACCTAGAAAAGTAAAAATACTTCGCAATGCAAAGAAACAAACTGGAAATTAACAAGAAAAATACGGCACAGAAAGGTGCAGTAAAATTACCTAACTAAAATCTGTCAACTTCCGAGAAATTATGAAAATTTGTAAGGATTAAACTGAACATAAATACTGACATAGCTAGCAGACCACAGAGACTCGGGAGTTAGAAGGAAGGAAATGAGTAAGTGAGGTTAACACACACCAGGGCAATCTTTCTTGATCTTCTCACATGTCTTCACGATAGCGCCTGACTCAGAGATAACCAACACTTCCTCGAACCAACGTTCAAGAACTTCAGAAGTCAGGACCACCACACCCTTATAAAAAGGGAAGGTACGGAATAGCTAATAACAATCACGGTTGATGTATCCAGTTCTGGACACAGCCTGAGTTTACTGAAAGACACGCACAATATAAGCAAACCGAAAAAAAATGACAAACATATATTGGAAAAACAAGAAATAAGTACCGCTTCGGCCATTGAATACAAATCAGGACTTCAGAAATAACCTACATAAGTATGAAAGTCAACGTCATCTCTAAGACGTCGCTCAGAACTAATTAAGTTCATAAGGTTTGGAAGACTGCATGTGCAGCATTTCTTTTCTGTTCAAAGGGAGGAATCTGATCTCATGTAAAGATATTGTGGGTCAATTTATTTATTTATTATTATTATTTTTTTTTTTACTGAGATTCGCCCACTTGGGCACAGGTCACTGACCCACATCGGGCCTGGGGGGCGAAAATATAATAATAATAATTAATAATAAATAAAATTCATAGTATAAATATAAAATAAAAATAATAAAATAATAATAATAATAATAGACATACAAAAAAAAGATCAATGGTGAAAACAATATATTATGTATGTTGTGTTGTCAATAGTAAGAGAAACAATTGAAACCCTGTAATTGTGTGTAAATGAGGCAGAAAGTCAGATCAGCTACCTGGGACTTGGTCGTATTTGTGATGCCATATGGCAGCAGGGACTACCATTAGACTGTAGCGTAGTGTATGTGGCCAGTTGTCTATTTTCTCTTTGTTAGGCTCACATACATACGTACATGTAGGAGATCCTATTAATTACACTCCTGTTGGTAGTAAGCAAATGTTAAACACCGACGTAATGAGATGTGTCACACTAGAAACTATTAACAGACACATAGAGAGTATTAAATCAAGTGAATGTTATGCTTTTACTGATGGTTCTGTGCAGACAAACACAAGTAGAACAGGCTGTGCAATTGTAACATATAAAGAAAAAGAGATGGTAGTGTCAAACAAGTAAAGGCTGAACAATTGGGCCAGCACAACACAAACTGGACTACCTGGATTCTACAGACTACCTTAGAGAAAATGGAGGTGGGGTGATATTCTGTGACTCTCAAAGTGCTTTGAAATCAATGAACAACCCGTCAGGTTCTATGTCTAAAGTTGTATGTGATATTAAAAGAATTGTGATAACTGCCAATGAGAACAATTCTCGTATCGAATTTGTGTGGATTCCGTCCCATGTTGGAATATTAGGTATCTTGACCGTGCTGATAGACTGGCCAATGGTTGACCGTGACCTTGGCCTGTCTACTGCTGTATTTAAAAACATTCAAGTTAAAATCATGAACTCTGATCTAGAAGAACTGAGAAATGCAGAGAGACCTGGCAGTTGTAGCATTCGCAAATTTGACAAATTTGTGACGAGAGGTACCGGTATGGCCAGCATAAGGACAGAACCAGACAATGTGGTTATACAAGTATATTACAGTAATAATTACAGTAACTACGTACGGTAGTACAAAACAATTAACACATACACTCGTGCAGTCAGTCCTCATCACAAACTATATATGTCAAGACTCAAGTGATATTTTCAGTGTGTTTTTTGTTGCTGAACACTTGCAGCAAGCAAGTTGAATCGTGGGACGATATTTTGGTTCGCCGCCACTCTCATGCACGCAGACATCATCTCTCCTAGCTTCTGTCTCTTCTTTCTCTTGATGGTGAGGAGATCTGAGAACCCTCTCTCGGAAGAGTACGTACTGTGGAATGCCACCAGAACTTGAAGTGCTTCACCAGCAATCGTCTCATGTTTCCTTCAGGCTCACTGCTACCCATCAGTCGTGGGCACGGTTGCGGCTGTTGAAATGTCCTTCATTTCTGAGTCACGATGAAGTTGGATCACTGTCTCTTGTTCTTGAGTAGGCAGATTGCTGTCTTTCACGTTTGAGATAATGAACGGGTTTCTTATCCAGCTCTTCTTCTTTCCTTCTTCCTTGTTCGGGGAGCGAAAATAACGACCAAAATTTGGCTGGAGAACAGTGGTGTTGGGAAACGACCGCCATCATTGTGTCGTCGATGACTTCATCCTTGGACTCTGCAATCACTTTTTCAAGATCATTGAGATCTGAAAATTCCCTTCTTTCAACTCTTTTCTTCCACTCAGAAATTTTCAATTTGAATGCCTCAATTTTGTCACTCGAATTGAACACATCCTGGCCTGGCCCTTGAAGGAAGAGGTTCAATACATTGTGACGGCACCGAGTGTGAGCTCTTTCAAGACCAGACTTGATCAACAATGGAGCAGGCTCAGGTGCATTCACAAGCTGGTGCATGCCCAGTACTTGCGCGCGGTCACAGTAGTTTGCTGGGTAATACTTGTAGGTGGTTTGGGTTACAGGGTTCCGGAAAACTGCTATAGGATTAATTGCCCTAGCCTGACTTTTAAGTCTACGGGAAATGTGCGCTTCTAACTCGAAACAAATGATGTACAGTATGTGCGTTCTGTTCTAACGTAATTATTACCCGACACGCTGAGCTATTATGAGCCACAGCGTTGAGTATATCAAGAATTGTGGAATGGAGAACAGTACTGAAAACTGGGCTTCAAAATAGCCCCCGAAAAGAGTATCAAGAACAGTGATGGGATGCTGCACAGGCCACCTCTAATTTGGGTGGTCATTAGATAAATAAAGTAAGCCCATCTACTGCACGTTTACTAGAAACTTTATGGGCTATGTTTTAATAACGTGCAAACCGCACAATAAAGTGGGTGCTACTATAGCGTGCGGTCTACAAGATATTTAGATTAAGTTAGGTTAGGTCAGGTTAGGTTTATTAGGTCAAGTTGGGTCAGGTTAGGTTTTATTAGGTCAAGTTAGGTTATGATAGGTTAGGTTAGACTAAAGTTACCTTTGTAGACCGCACGCTATAGTAGCACCATAAAGTGTATTACCATTCCTATCTAATCAATATAATACAATATTATATTACTCAATTACGGAAGTTTTTTTTTTTGCTACATCAACAAAGGTAACTGAAAGAGAGAGAGACAGACTCGTTAACATACAGGAGGCAGAAGAGATATGAAGATGAACACATTCATAGAAAGAGTTTCATCATCTGGGTAAGTGACGTTGCGTGTGGGGAATGCACGAGTGATAACAGAGGGGTAAAAAAGTGAAGGAAGGGTGGTGGATTGGTGGCGTTGTCATTTGTCAATCAGAAGAGGTTGGGTCTTGATGATATACACATACAAGCGGATGACTAACGAGAGGTTAGTTAAATTTAAGGCAAATCATCTTCGCCACTTGTCAGCGTGTCAGTTGCTTGGGGCAATGGGTTTTATTTTGTGAATACACCGATGCTATGTATACTTGTAACATGCATATTTTTTTTATATATTCATGTTAACTAACAGCTATCACAAACAAATGCATATACGCATGCAAGCACTAATATATTGTACGTATATAAATCCAATACCCAACCCAGTACTGGTGAGAGCTATTACATTTTATATGAATTAATAATCATTACTTTTATATACACATTGCAGGAGGTTGTATTTAGTACAATATTGTGTCCACTTTAGAAGTTTAATGTATGGGAGCTAGCACGATCAGGAGCTTTAAAGTACTGTTATTATTTTAGCATTAACAGTTAAGTGCCCTAGTAACGAGCTTATATATTCTAATTTAACAAATAACAATATGAATATAACATTTTAACAATAACTTTTTTATGTCCCTTCCTTTCATACGACACCAAACGTGCAAATAAGTACAAAGGTGCAGATTAAGACAGAAAACTATTGATTTTTATTTTTGTTATTGTTTTGTCCGCAGCGGCCGCCATCCTGAGGTGATCACGCGGTGATTGGCCAACACGTGGCTGTGACGTCAGGAGACATTATGGCGGGCTCAGAGATACACGCCGCCAACGATCTCACCATGTTTTTCATTTCTTTTGTTGTTGGAGCCACTGTAATTGTTTTAATATGGCTCAAGTGGCGCATGAAAGACAGCAGCAGTGAAACGAGTGAAGGAAGCAGTAAGTACTCTCATAAATAAGACGCAATCAAGTTGTATTGAAGTTTCCTCTAGGTGGTGGAGGGGAGGTTACCACGATTTGCCTTGCAATATTTTCCCGAGTGTACCTCACAGTAGTGTATATCACATTTGTATCTGTTGAGTCGCATTCGGCAGTGATTCAGTTTTCATTTGAATTTTCATAATGTGATAAAAATACCTGCTTTATCGAAATGGGAACACATAGCGGGAAAGTTAGGCCAGGAACCGGGTTTGCACTTCCTGCATTCCAACTCTGTTCATCCGCGGGAAACTCGACCCGCACATCCCCGTTTTATCGCTGTCCTGGCTAATGTGGGCCTCTTGGGGCGTAAATGGTGCCTGCCAGCCTTATTTCTTGGTGACAGGGCGACTCGGGGCGTATGTTTGGTATTATGACTGGTAAAGGGGGCTGCAATGTTTATGTGTGTCAACTAACAGTACCTGGTCTACACTAGGTCATTAACTTAGGCTTATACAATACAACCTTCGGATACATGTGTCCAGCCCTGTTGATGGTACGTAATAACTGCAGTGTATTTAACATCGAGAACATTTATAATGTGGTAAAAGGGTAATTTTAACCCCAATACAGTGATGGAGGAAATGACAAGGAAGTCAAGAAATTTGTCAATTTGATCCTCGGTACTGGTGAACATTTTTGGTCAAGTGTTTTTAATAATTTTGTTTGTAAATAATTCTGAGACATCAGTAATGTGATTATATATATATATATATATATATATATATATATATATATATATATATATTATATATATATATATATATTATATATATATAAAAAAATTTTAATTGAAATATATCAATCCACTACCTCTTGTGGTAAAGTATAATCATTACCACTTTATCTCTCAGAATTTCACCTTAACCTGTACCCGTTAGAAGTAAAGTTTTTGCAGTCCGTAATATTCCTACAAAATATTATTCAAAATCCATGTTAGCTCTTTGTAATGACAGTTAAAATCATCATGGCTTCACCTGTAACTGAAAAATGCTTATTTAAAATGTATGGTAGAATTTTATAAAAGTTAGGTTGGTGGAAATTTAGATAGTTGTTATAATTATCACTTCTAAATTCATGAGGTGAGGAACTATAACTAACATAACATGAATCCACAGGTAAAAAGAAAAGAGGGACAGAGTCCGCATCCTCAAAGAATGCCAGCCACAAGTCATCAAAGAAAAAGCCAGTAACTAGACGTAAATCTGGGAACGCCGTGCACTTTACACACTCTGAGCTGTTGACATCATTGAAAGGACACTCGGGATCAATCACAGGTGGCGGCTTCTCGGCAAATGGCAAACATTTCATCTCTACGGCTGATGGTGAGTCTGAGGGATAAGTTTCATAGATGGTTATAAACAAATTAATGTATTCAATGTGAAGATCCTTTGCATTTACAAAGGTCATTCTGCTGCTAATATTCTTTAAATATTTTACTAAAAGGATTTCTCAACTTTAATATTCTATTAGTACAGTACAGTAGTATGTAATTCATGCAAGGAAGTACCGTCAGCAGTGGCAGTGATTCTAGAACAAAGCCTGATTGCTGTGTTAGATTTTAATGCATTGACAGAAAGTACAGTCTTGTAAAAGATGTGAAACTGAGGAAAAGGCATTGTGGAATGGAGCAATAATGGAAGGAAGCCATCAACTGACATTAAATCTCAGGATACAGATATGGGGATTTTCATCAAGTGTCAACTGGCCTCCAAAATTCCAGGTGTGGTGTTGGGGAATAGATGAGCTACTGATTTTTAAACCAGTTGCCAACAACAAAATATAATGTTCACTTTAGTTAGGTAATAAGTGCAGATAAGCTTGTCATAGTTCAGAAGCAATGGCAACTAGTCTAGGATTTGATGCAATATTGGTTTAATAAATACTGATTTTAATTTATTATTATGGTAAAGTGTTTTTGAACAGAGAAATGAATGCCAGTCATGCCACAGTAGTCTTAATACCTTTCTTTCTCTATAAAGGTACTATATGGCATAACAACTGGGCATTAATTAAAGCATTCTAAAGTGACCATAACACTCATGGCCATTATAGTGATCAGCATAAGAGAAGTATTTTGTATACACACGTATATATGAATGAACATTGTCCATGTATACCACCCTCCAACTCTGGACTTTGTTTGGCGAGTGATGACCATTTTCTTAGTCAAGTTGGTTTTGATGCCTTTCCTTAATAAAATAATTCCTGAAGTTACAAATGTACCCTAATGCCTGGATGAAAAATATCCAGGTTGCAGCCATATTTCTTAAAATGGGATATTTGAAAGCAATCATAACATTGGGACAAGACAAGTTGTGACTTGAGTCATTGCAGGATTCATCTTTAGTTTAAGTTGCTTTTCTGAATTGAGAAACTGCCTTCTGCTGGCTACATCTCCGAGGAACTAAGTGCATATTGACTCACTTTCTGTGCACTTTCAAAAGTTAGTGTGTAGGAAGAATACACACTGTCCCAAAGAGTTAGTATTACAAGGAAAGCAAATATTTGTAAGGTGTTTTCATGTTGCTAGTGTTTACATCAGTGTTGGGATCTTTTGTTATTGACTTATTAATTTATCTAGTTGAAATTTAGAATAATGTTTAACTTTATAGGAAATATCTCCAGATTAATAAATTAACTTTAAAAAAAGAGGAGGGCTTAGGGGGTTAGAAACCACTCTCCACATGGACCTATGGAGACGTAATGTTTGTGGGCATGGTAAGTCTTGTAGTGATTATACATAGGACTGGGAGATGCCCCCCTCTCCCCTCCACAAATTTGGACTAACCAGAAAAGCAGTAATATGATTTTAACTGTTTCCAGTGTTAAGTTTATCCAATTGCCCAGCTAATCAATTCACCAAGTTTGTCAGTAGGCTTTCCTTAAAATCTCTATATAACTGCCATGTAGCTAAATACGAAGAGATGTTGCTCTAACTTCACAAGTTTGGGATGTTGCACTTCTGTGGTTGCTTCTTAGATATTAGGCATGGCACTTGTCACTGGTAAGGTTATCAAAATAGGACTGAGGCAGTTTTGCCGACATCACCTGACACATTGGTTCTGTTCAATCTGCCTCTTGTAACATAAACAAACAAGTACAGTATTATGTCATAAGTTCCAACACAATAATGTTGTGTCTTGACATAAATTTCAGCCACTTCATGTGCTTCGTGGAAAGATCCTTCAGTAGAATGTGAAATAAAAGAACCCCCCCCCCCCGGTGCCAGTATACCTATGTTAGTCGGGGACAAGTGATCACACACTTGGTTTATGATCATGGACTGCTGCACGAAACTGTTTATGTCACTGTACCACAGACCTTTCAATAAAACACACAGGTAATCTACCTCCAGGTTATTATTCTTCATTGCCATCTGGGTATGTACTGAAACTTTGGAGAAGCTGCTGATTCAACTGCTGTATGTAGGATGACCGTCCTCCCGGTGATTTAAGATCACTTGTTTGTTTTGACCTTCAAATTGAGTCAAATTAGTTTATTGCATTCTGATCCTTGAATCTATCAAAGGAAATTGAGATGCAAACGGTGTAGAAATTTTCTAGATGTGTTTGGTGGTTCAACATTAAGCTGATAGAAACGGGTAGTTTTAGAAATTTAACATCCTTAAGTAAAGTGGTGGCGTATCAGTGTTGTACCATGATTACTTCCATATAATGGTGGCTCTGCAGACCACTTACAAGAAAACAAAAACGTTTATTATCTATTTTAACATTTTAAGTTTGTTTAAACTACTTAATTTTCAAAATATTGGTTAACTTGGACTGTGTTGATGAGGTCTATTACCGTACCTGAGTTACGTGGTCAGTGCTGGAGGTGGTGCTGAGTTAGCTCAGTTGCAAGAATCATGCCACTGACAAGAAAAGTGCAATATTGTTTAGAAGTTAAATAGGATCACATATGCAGGCTTGAGCGAGTGGATATGAGAATGTTGGGGGGGGGGGGGTGCAATGAGACGCTGAAAGATAGGAAACCCTGGGTATTGAGAAGCTGCCATCAGACAGTTACAGGTAACCTACACAAGTATGGAAAATGACCTTAAAACATTGATGATAGTACAGTACAACTGGTACTGTATTACAATAAACTTCAACATTATTAAACTATATGGGAGGAATGATTGGTTGGTAATACAATACTGTATCAAGAAATATGTAAGATAAATTGCCAGCTGGTCCCATGTATCATGTTTGAGCACCAGTTCCTGTGTGTATTTTTACACTATTATACGGAACATACTGAAACAGGATGGTGTGGGGTGCCTTACTGTACATACATACATTTATTGGCTCTTGTTGTTTCAAACATCCATTACTAAGTGATTACTCTTATAACTAGAAAGGTTGTTGGTATATTTGGCATTTTAGTACACAATGTTATGTAAGAATTATGAGTAGAACACTATGTAGGGGTTAAATATGCCTGCTAATGGTTCCTGGAACCGACCTGTTATTTTCCCATTACATAGCTAATGTATCTCCAATAGTATGATTATATAACCCTTTTGGGGGCACAACATCATAAAAAGACGGATTTATTGTAGCTGTGTTTACTCATAAACAACTTTGAGGGCAAACCTAGCCCTGATAAATTGAAATATAATTTTGTCAGCTACCAGGTAAGCACTAGCAGGACACACTTAAAGCCATAATTTTGGGTTTATGCCCTCTCAAGAGCAAAAGAAAAACAGCTAAACAAACTTAGAGAGTGGAGTCAAATCAAGTAATCAGCACAGGATGATGCCAGCTAAGAAATGGGCGTGTTGTACTTTTACTTTACCTTTATCCTCTTCGCCACTGATCGGCTGATTAGCCGCTTGCGTGGTCAGTCACATCTCTGTTATGCATTATTGGCAAGTACTGGGTATGCACTGGCTTCTTAATGCATCTGAACCTGCTCCAGTGTTGGTCAAGTCTGGTCTTGAAAGAACTCACACTCAGTGCTATCACAACACACACTGGCAGATTGTTCCAAGAGTTCACAACTCTCGCTCCAAAAAAGTTTGCCCCCACATTTTTCTGGGCTTGTGCCTTCTTCAACCTTGAGCTGTGACCCCTTGTGGGGTATGATTCATCATGATTAATATAACATCTTCAAAAATAGAAAAAAATACATTATATTATTAGTAATTTGACTTGAAAATAAAAGGATAATCTGTATTGTAAGGTATTGACTCAGGATGTGTTCCTGTGAGACATTTCAGCAAATCAGCTTTCAACAGGGTCATTATAACCCACTAGTATTTGATATGGATATACCTTCCTAACAGCGCTATTCATTACTTTTGAGTTATATATGATGGCTCGATTTGGTTACTTGTACACTTTGACAGCTGATGAATGAATAAACCAGGGAATATGCAAATACATTATACAATATTATTTACTAACTTCTGATAAATACTCCATAACATTACAGGGTATTTATTAAGTGCTGATAAATACAGTACTATTTACGAAGTGCTAAAGACAGGTGTTGCGATGAAGAGTGCTGGTGAGTGAGCTTGGATGATCAGCTGTTGGTGCTTTGTAAACAAATGAATGGGAATTTAATACATGTAATGGCTTATGGTGTTGAGTGTGGGGTTCTTTTTGGGGGGAAAGATTATTATTTTATGATGACATTTTATCAACTCGACACCAAATGAACCTAAATTATATGAGAATTATGGTGAAATTGTATAAAGACATGGGAAAGGGAGGGTGGGAGCCATGCCACCCATGCTCACAGATCACACTGTATACCTTTATACTGTTATTGTTTATTTTTATCTTTATAGTACAGTTCAATACACATAGTCTAGTTTTCTCTTTACCAATATTCATAAAACAAATCCTGTGGTTACTTGCACATTACACTTTACAGTATGAAACATGCATTCCAGAGAGATGATGTAATAGTGTTTTACTAACTTTGTGATGCACTTAAGGACCTTAGATGTTGAAGTGCAGTAATAACTATACGGTGTAACAACAACATTTTCTTGAAACAGCCCCTATGAGCAGTGCTATGGTCAGACTCTTCCCCTCCCCCCCTTCATAAATTTACATTTTCCGGACTGTGGTCTGCCCCTATTAGTCTGGTGTATCGAGGTATTTCTGGATAGTATATTATTTTTAATATTTGTCTGCCCCTTTCTTTCGTCATTCGTTATTACTATTGACACTTTTACCGTTTTCTTCTCCTTAGCCCTCTTGTGTATGATGGTTTAACCCATTGAGTATGATGGTTTAACCCACTGAGTATGATGGTTTAACCCATTGAGTATGATTGTTTAACCCCCTGTGTAACAAATAAATGCTTTTGTCTCTTTTATTTAATGTAACATATTTTATGTTTATTTACTTCTTTACTTATTCTTACTTCTTTCTTTTACTTATACTCGTGAGAGGTGGAGAGGGAGAGAGGGGGGGGGGTAATTGTTTACGTTTGGTGAGAGGGGGAGTAATATATATATATATATATATATATATATATATATATATATATATATATATATAAATGTTTATTTTTCTTATTTTAGTACTATATATGCTATTGAAACCCCAGTTGCTGGTGCATTAAAGATAAATCCCTTTGGTTAGTATTAAATTTTGAATTCTCACACAATACAGTGCAAAAAAAACTTACCTTTTAGTTTATCTTATCTTAATAATGGTGCACAATTAAAAATATTAAACAAATTCAAATTTAGTAACAACTATAATTTGTGAAGGAATTATTAAGACTCTATGCACAAAAAGTATTGTTGCAATAAACATACATGTTTGATTTTGGGTGCTGTGTATTTTAACTATTAGGCACTCATGAAATGGGTAACAGTGTAATAAATTAAGTTAAATATGGTAAAAACTTCCGGGTAGGTGTTTCCCCAGACCCTCCCAGCTCATAGTATCCCATTGTGTTTTTTAGTCTTAAGTGTTTTGATGTGTTTTATAGCAGGGTTAATACAGTGCACTCTGCTTAATGAAGTTATTCTTCATTTAAATAACCCTGAAGTAGTTTTACACGCTTATGACAGTATTAAGTTTTCTTTTTTCTTAACCCTTCATTAAGCAGAGTTCACTGTATTTCCTGCAGTTGGAAGTGGTGGACGTTTTGATCCTGGCGGAAGAAGGGTTGACAAGATGATACCTAATAAGAACAATTTCGCTCTGGACGACACCCTGGACCTCTCCTGCATCTCTGTGGGTGGCAGTAGCAGCAGCCTGGAAGAGATTGATAGTTCGTCGGTCAGCAGCAGCAGCCACGTTGCTACCAGCAACGCCCCATCTGACACAGAAGACTGTATGATGGCTTCAAATATTTCGAAAATGTCTCGCAGACAACGTAAGAACAAGAACAAGAAAAATAAATGTCGGGGAAGTTTGTCAACCAGTCAAGGTGGGACATCAAGGGTTGTGAGTCAAAGTACAAAACTACTTTTTGACACCCTTGGCAAAACAGAGGAACAGCTATATGATATGTTTTTTCCACTTTGTTGTGGGACAGAGGAGAGAGTGCTTAATGGTTACCCATATGTTAGTAATCTTGGCGTATTTGTATTTAGAACCTCTGGATTCACTACATTGGCGGGGGTTTTGAGTGGTTGTGAACTAGTGGATGCAGAGATGAATAACAAGCAACAAACAAGTATTCATGACATGGACAGTGTTGAAGATAACAGTTCTGATTATTCTGAGCCAGAATCTCTTGAAGATGTGAGTACGAGTGATAGCTATCACGATGACTGCCAGGAGACCTCCTCTGGTATTAGCTCTGACAGCAAAGATAGTGAATGTGATTATGAGGGTACTTACGCCAGTGATTTGGATGTTAATAATTGCTCTAATTTTGATTCCAGTCTCATATACGAAGAAAAGAAACTTGGCAGTTTTCAGTTAATTGAAAAATGTAAGAGATGTAAACAAAATTTTGATGTAAATGATAATGGAAGGAGAGCATGTCACTATCACCCAAAGAAAGTGACGATGAGGAAGGATGATCAGCTACGATATCAGTGTTGTAACAAAATGAAAGGTGTACAGGGATGCACCACAGTACCAATGCATGTATATCACAATCTAAAATCTGGTGTCAATGGGCCATTAGAGGGTTTTATTGCCACCAGAGGAGGAGGATTGAGAATCCTGGGTTTAGATTGTGAGATGGTCTTCACTACAGAGGGTTTTGAATTAGCAAGAGTGACTATAGTCAGTATTACTGGGAAAGTATTGCTTGATCTCTATGTAAAGCCCAATGGACTAGTGTTTGATTACAACACACAGTTCTCAGGCATTACTGCTGGACACATGAATCAAGCCATTTCATTCAATGACGCCCAGGAAAGGGTATTGAGTGTGGTGTCAAGTTCCACCATCCTTATTGGTCACAGCTTAGAGGGTGACCTTGCATCACTTCGAATGGTTCATCGCAATGTTATAGATACTGCCTTACTCTTTAAGGCCCCCCAAAATTCTCAGTCGGTAGTAAATAAGCAATCATTAAAGTCATTGGCCAAGAGACATCTTTCTCGGGATATTCAGAAAGGTGGTAGTAAGGGCCATGACAGTCTAGAGGATGCTTCTGCTGTCTTGGATTTAGTTCTTAATCGTTTTATTGAATCTCGTAAAGTTTTTAAAGTTGCACCGTTACCAGTTGCACTTCGGAATATGTGATGTGATTCGTGTATAAGTTTTTTAATTTTAGCATACAGTACAGTACTGTACTTTTCATACAGATGAGTGTTTATGCTCTGGGAATCATGTAATTGATCATATCACATATTGTGCCTTAATTATGTACTCAAAAGTTGCCTGTTGGGATTTTGTTTGCTTAATACATGTTGAATGCTCTGTTTTTGCTCAAAGCTTTTTTCTTAATTTTTATTATTTTATGAATGTATTGAGTGCATAGCAGTTTTAAAAGGCATTTACTGTAATATATTCCTAACAGGAAAAAAATTGTACTTGTAATGTGGAACAAAGGTTGGTACAATAGGAAATAAGTTATTTCGTTTTTTAACCAAAGTGTGAGGTGGAATGAATGGTGTAATAGTGTGAAACTCATAATTTTAGTTATTTATCTTAAATAGGATAGGACCATGTGGCAGCTTTTATATTTAGGGTTACTGGTAGATATTTTTTTTTTTTAAGTGGTTGTGATTTGTGAAAATAGGTAGGTAGTGGTTAGTCTTTTATAGTGTATAGTTTGCTACATTTTGATACTAATTGTGTTTAAGCAGAGACAGTGTCTTGGCAACAGGCATAACTGTTGAACATGTAGTTATAGCTGTGATAATTAGCATTCCAGTTTTGGAGGATTTATTGAAAATGCTGTTCCATGCCAATTGGACTTGTGTGTGCAAATCAGGTGGCTGAGGGGTGGGCATGGCCTGTCTACTTTGTCTGGCTTATCAACTTAACATATTTTAGTGCCAGAAAATGCATGGAATGGCCAGTTACTGTACTTGGCTTTCATGTGGATTTCTTAGTTAAAGTATTAAAAGTTACTCCAAGCCAGCTGAGCGTGTAGCCATCAATGACTGCTGTATTTCTCTATTCAGTAGTTATCAAAATGCTCTACACTTACTTCGAGTAGTACTGTGTGTGCCTTTTGTTTTAATAGCATTCAAAATGGAATTCCCTTTTGGTTTGTTTTTAATGTGATGTAAGTTTAATTTTAGTTGAATGTGATTACCTGACAATTTCTGTAGTGTTGTGATGGTTTGAAGCTAATTTTTATTTTGGAAACGACACTTTGTAACTTGAACGTGTATTGTCCTAGAAATTTTTTTTTTTTTTTTTATTTCTTGATCTCGTAGTTTAAATCATAATTGTCTTTTCTATTTTGTCAGTAAATAGATTAATTATTGTATCATAAAATTTCTATTGGTTATTCGGTGGATTTGGTGTCGGACGTGGCAACATAGGCGCAGTTTCTATATTTTTATACTGTATCATTAATTTTCTTTTTGTTTATGGTGGCCTAAAGGTGGAGAAGTGTACACTGTTTGAAGGCTAGGCAATGGTTTGGATGAACTTGAATTGTATTTTTATTTTTATCATCTTTCTCTACTTAATCTCTTCACTTTTAATCTTTCCTTTTATGGGACAAAATTATACATCTTTTAATAGGTCTAAATGCATGAGAATAGTCCCATCTCATCATGTTCTTCAATCAGTTAACTTTTATTAAACAGGTTTAATGTTTCAGTCATTAATTTAGGGTAATTTGAACATTTATAGTCAGTCACTAAACAATGTCTCTGCAGCTATTTAGAAACAAAAACTGAAAATTAAAAAATTGTTATGCATAAGATAATACTTAGATTACTATGACTCGGTGAATTCCTTTGAAGTAAACATTATATACAGTATTGCCATTAATAAAGTTTTAATTCCTCGAATATTTATTGGATCCTTTTTACTTTAATTTTAGTTAATATACAGTACAGGTATAAGAAATCAGTTCTATGCTAGGTGGCAGACTGATGTCTTCTTCTCCTTGGAACACAATTTTAGGGGATGTATTTGTATCTGGCTCAGGTTTAACCCTACTCCCCGGGCTAGTGTGCCGCTGGCCATATCCCCCACGCGAGGTAAATCGAGAAAAATCGACTTTACCATAAATAATTTTAACCTTTTTAAATGATAAAACAATCAAGAAGAAGTAAGAAACACTATATGTTGACTCTTTAGAAACTTCCCTGTTGCAGCGGTGGCGAGGGAGATAAGGGGACAGTGTTGTTTTGACGGCTGACGCTCGTGGTCACTACGCACTTAGCGGCCATTTTCTGCCTGCCTTTGTGCCTGGGATGGCCAGTAATGCATCTATTTACTAATCATAATACTTATTTCCTATAAATAATTCATTTTGAATATTTGTGTTTGGTAGAGCAGGTACTATAATGAATAAAATTATAATAATTCCACAAATAAATACATTTATAACATAATCATAACATTAATTTCCAGTAATACTACACTACAGTACACTACAATTAGCAATATTACTTTGATACAACATGATAAAATGGACAAACAATGAAAATGAAACAAACAAAAGTAGGTTATTACATTCAGGAAGCTTCCATGTGGCCGAGGTGTGGCGTGACAGGCAAATAGTCACACTGGAAGCTGATAACCTGCGCTGGGCATTTACACAGTGGCAGGACAAGGTGCGCGTTCTGGAACGTCATCCGGGGCGTAAGGGTTGAGAGGGAATATTGTTCTATTAATTGAGTTATATACTGTACTTTGTTTAATGTCATTTCCATGATGGGGGTCTGCAGGCAGGTAATTAGAAGTCCTTTTGGAAATACTTTATGGGTATTAGTAGAGTTGGAATGAATTCTCAAATATCACTTTTTAGTTAAACATAACCAGGGAAATTTTGAGAAGATTTATAAAGTTTACCTGGTATGAATTATACTAAAGTGATTAGTATTCTTAAAGTACTCATGCTCAATGATGAAATCTCCCTAGAATTATGGTGAAAGTTTTGGTTGGCTGCTGTGGTTAAACAGGATGCACCACCACTTGTAATGTCACACCATTTGTTTGGCACTGGGCACAAAAAGGGGAACCCAGGGTCAAAATTCCAGCCTGATGAGAGAGGCTGTGCAGCTTCAAGAGCTGTCAGCAGGCAATCATCACTGATCCAAAGACCCACACAAGCTTGTGTTATTTTAACGAGGTTGACAATTGGCCACTCCCACCTCACATAATTAATGTACATACGGTATATGTTTAAGAGTTGAGTTGACAGGCTCCTCGCTGCAATTACTGTCACACTGACCTGACACCTAACCATATCATAGTTGACTGCAGGTCTTTTAATCTTGATCTTCAAAGGAGAGAGAGTTCCTAAAGCCCCGGGTTAGGGTGCTGCTGGCAGTAACCACCCTCCCCTCCCCGGGGATAAATCGAGAAAAAAAAATTTACTTTTCCAAAAATAGTTAAAGAAAATAGGCTGACGTTCTGGAACATCACCCGGGGCCTAAGGGTTAAACAAATTCCTTACCAAAATTTTAAATGCTGGAGATGAGGTTAAGGGTGTTAATTTTTTTTTTTTTTAATAAATTCAGTTATATTACAAATTGTCATATGGAAATAGTTTTAATCAAAGGCATGTGCTATGTAGCCTTGTTTGCTTCTGTGCCCAGTGGTCCGATGGTGCAAACTGAGCCAAGTTTTTTTTAATCCGTTTGTCGGAAGGGGTGAAGCATCAGCTGGTTTTAATTGGATATATATATATATATATATATATATATATATATATATATATATATATATATATATATATATATATATATATATATACACAATCAACACCTCAACCGGCCAGGATTCGAACCCACGGCCCACAAGCCTATGACTGTGACCGGGGAACGCTAGACCGCTTTTAGCATCCTGGTGGTCTAGCGGTTAGCGTTCCCCGGTCACAGTCATAGGCTTGTGGGCCGTGGGTTCGAATCCTGGCAGGTTGAGGTGTTGATTGTATATATATATATATACAATCAACACCAACCTGCCAGGATTCGAACCCACGGCCCACAAGCCTATGACTGTGACCGGGGAACGCTAGACCGCTTTTAGCATCCTGGTGGTCTAGCGGTTAGCGTTCCCCGGTCACAGTCATAGGCTTGTGGGCCGTGGGTTCGAATCCTGGCGGGTTGAGGTGTTGATTGTATGTAGAAGTCCGCGTGCTTTATTGGGCTAATGAAATATATATATATATATATATATATATATATATATATATATATATATATATATATATATATATATATTTTTTTTTTATGAAAATCCACAATGAAAACGTGGATAAGATAAATCTTGATAAAATCACACGGGGAAAATGGAAACAACGGAGTACCTTCAGAGTTGCCTCTGAAGATGTCTTGAATAAAGACGAAAGCTAAGGTACTCCGTTGTTTCCTTTTTCCCCGTGTGATTTTATCAAGATATATATATATATATATATATATATATATATATATGCAAGTAAATCACTGTAGGTGCGCGTGATCTAGGTATATGCTGATAACCACCAGGAAAGAAGAAAACACGAAGTTCCCAAGCGCTTTCGTGTAATTCACATCTTCAGGGGTGAATTACACGAAAGCGCTTGGGAACTTCGTGTTTTCTTCTTTCCTGGTGGTTATTAGCATATATATATATATATATATATATATATATATATATATATATATATATATATATATATATATATATATATATATATATATAAAGGAATATTCCCGAGTTGTCATACAGCACTGAATGGCCTATTGGCTCCAGCGCTTAACTTTCAGACTAAATTCCATAAATTAATCAATCAATTGATCATGGCTATGAGTATGTGTATGTACTCTTAACATCTTGAAATAGATGGTCTAAATGTACTGCGAAGGAACTTTTTGGTGCTTCCACGTCTTCCCAGTACTGTACAGTAATAATAAGACTCAGGATACCCAGACCCAATCCTTGAGATGAAATAACAACTAATCCTTTGTGTCAAAGGATATGTGCATATTTTAGCGAGATTGTAATCTGACCTGTTTGTGCCTGATTACCTAAAATGGCATTGAGGGTGAGACTCGCCTTCATCTAATAACAAATCAGACTTCAGGAATAAGGAACTAAGTGATTTCTGGTAACTTAAAATGACGTTAGTGACACATTTGAATTATGCCCACTCCCCCTTTCTTTCAATGTGACAAACATTTGAAAATTCCCTGATGGTTTTAATTCTTCATTGCCTGTAGAAACAGTTCTCTGCATAAATCAAGACTGCTAGTTACCCAATAGGTATTTGAGCAAAGTCCATGATTTAAGCTAAAAGAATGAAGTATCCAAAGGTGAAAGTTAAACACTCCCTGAAATGGCAAAAACTTATGAGATTCATGCTAAACAACTTGAATGCATAATGGCAAGAGGTAAACATTTGACATCAGTTCTAGCAGTTATGCTATGATTCCATTAAATGATGAGAAAAAATTAATAATGTGCCAGGTCAATGAGACCAACCAGTGCCCTCCCTCACAAACCATAAACTCTTCACATTGTCTCAACAAAATACTTTGTATAATCCAAAAACTCCACTCACAATTTTACCCTGTCAATTTAAACTACTGATATACCATGTGCTGAAATAAGCTGTCTTTATAGGCTACTGTACTGGGTATCTTGGGGCCATAAAACAAATATTCCCACAAAAAGTACACTTAGCACTAGGTTTGATCACATTTTCAATGATTTGCACTTCACGTTGTTTTCATATATAACAAATCAACTATGATAATTATTGAGTATCAGGGTTTTGAGGTACCGAGAAACCTAAATTCTCAGGGAAATGCGGCATAACCAACATAATGAATGATATGAAATGAAACTGTCCTGTGAGGAAAATTCATTTTATCCATGCATGAGAACATAATGTTGCCACATAGACTTTCACTTAGCTGCCTGTGAATAGTATGGCTTCACTGTCATTTATGCTCTTTTTTGGCATAATGGTCACCAAACTGCAATTACAATACTGTACAATACAGTTTATATTGTAAAACCAAGGCTAATGCAAGGAAAGACTCAACAGGTATACTGTACAAGTACCATTGGTTAACCTGGTAACCTACCAAGCACTACAGTAAATCTTGCCTGGTATGAGGGGATTTGTTCTGACAGATCCAGTGCTTTTTTTTTCTTTTCTTTTTTACGGGGATTAGCCCACCCAGGCACAGGTTACTGACCTACTGTACATCAGGGCTCGGGGGGGGGGGGGGGACTGTAATCTATATGTATATAAAACAAAGAAGTCTGTCTGTGTTTGTTTGTGTGTCCGCACGAGAATCTCGGAAACTACTTTACCGATTGTAGTGATGATGGGTGATGTGCGACCTTCGCTCAGGATGTTGCTGCTACTGAAGGTGAGAAAATGGCCACAGTTTTGGAAGGACTACAACATTTTGAAATGTATAAAGAACATTAGTGCAGCATGGGATGAGGTTACAGGATAGTGCATGAATGGAATATGGAAGAAAGTCCTGAAAAGATATGTGAACAGTTTCAGAGGATTTAATGAAGATGAAGTAATTGCTGAGTTTAGTAACAAAATAGTGGAGTTGGGTAAACAGCTTGAGTTAGAAATTTATAATGAAGATGTTGAACAGTTGGTTGAAAGTGTAGCAGAAGAGCTGAGTAACGAAGATCTTATCGAACTGGAAGCACAGAAAAATGCTGAGGAAGAAGAGAATCTAAATGCAAAAGAAGAACCTGCACCCCACCCCCCCCCCCAAAAAAATTTTCAGTGAAACAAATGGCAGAGGCATTTTCTACAATTAATAAGGGGATGCAAATGTTTGACGGAATGGATCAAAATGTTGAGCGTTTTGCCAAAGTTGACGGAATGGTCCAAGATGCACTTGCTTGCTACAGGGAGATTTATAACGAAAAGAAAAAGCAAACTGTGCAGTCTAAATAGGACATCTATTTTAAGATGTACCCCATTGCTGCCTCGTCACTCCCTAAAGATGATCCAATACCTTCAACCAGCAAGTTTCCCCTGTACATAAACCTATCTGAATAAAGCTACATTGATGACCCACCCAGCCCTGTCTCCTCCTCTGCTTCATCCAATTACTATAGTCTCCTTGTATACCTGTAAATAGAAAATTATGGGGGCATCGCGTGCATTCAGCCGACTACATTTAAGGTAAGTGCACAGTAACACTGTATCCATTCTTCATTATTTATTACTTTTACGGTACTGTATTTCATTTTAGATTTTATATGTATTATTTTTTGCATTTCCGACTTACGACTTGGATTTGGGTCCCTAACTTCGTCGTAAGTCGGGGAGCAGCTGTACTGTACACTGCTCTCTCTAGAAGTTTAGATACAACACACACTGTATACTATTTTCTAAAATTTGGAATTTTCTAAGTTTTACAGTACTGTACAGTAATGTACTGTATATGAGTGTTGTTAATGAGTAAATAACATCAAATATTTTCCACAGATCGAACAGTGTTGATTTGGTCTACCAAAGATTTTAGCCAAAAGGAGCACAAGAGTGTAAGAGGAAATATTGAGTTTGACTATGCAACTAGGGTGTGCTGGAGCCCAGATGGCAAGGCTTTCATTGTGCACAAGGCCCTTGCTAATGCCATGGAGGTGTACAAGGTGACAAAAAGACCTGATGGTACTTTAGGAAATTCACAGGTGGCTCTTACATTCCCACAGGTAAGATGACTTTCAATGTTTATACATTATCTCTGTTGGGTCATATTATCGACATTAATGTGTAGGGAGATGTCTTGTTATCTCGGGAAATATAACCTATCAAAATTACTAGTAATTGCTGCAAGAGTTTGATCCCCCCAAAATGAGATAAAATTACATTAATACAGCAATAAGTTCAATTATCTGACACTTATACTCCTTTTGGAATGTTACAAGACCAGACTAGTGAGTGTGGTAATGCTGTAATATTCTTATTTGCGCTACACTACAATAAAAATAATGTAAGCTTAATAGCTGTTGTCTCCCTTTAGCCTGAGAGGTTATAATGCAGTAGCTCAGGGTCTGTACATGTTCACTCTATTGTTGCACATCTATCAAGTAGAATTTTCCTACAAAAGTTGCACGAATAATCACCTTGCCAGAAAAATATTTAAAGATTACTAGCGTATATAAGTTAGTTGAAGGTAGGTGGAATCACCAGTACATCAATTTTTTTTTTTTTTTTTTTTTTGTGGGGGAGGGTTTTTTTTATGTTTATAACCTTCATATATTATTTTGGTAAATGATTTGTGGTATTTACATACAGTACTGTACCTGTATAACAAATACCGTATTTGATTTTTGTCAGGAAATTGAAGTTAACAGTTGTGTATCACTGGATAAAACTTCTACTAAACAGATATATCATTTGCAGGTTGGTGAACTTTTGTTTGGTTTTTAAACATGTCTGTTTCTTTAGTTCAGTGTACAGTACATACAAGGTTATAGTGTCCTGGGTGTGGACTGCTGAAGCAAAACCTCTGTTTGGGTTTAAAACTTGCATTTTTCTGGATCATCCTCTGCAATAATTATTCCAGTAAAGTATGTACTTCTGTATTCCTTGTTGTGAAGACACCAATCTTGTAATTATTCAGGTAATTGATGAATTGTGTAGGTCTTGATTTGGTAGCTTTCAAATTAATTAATGTTCCAGTTTTATGATTATGGTAAGATTCCTTCCATTCAGCCTAACTGGGACAATTATATGAGTGATTAAATTTGCTTTGCTCATATCCTTAACTTTGATACAGTGTATGCCATGTAGAGTAAATCTTTTGCCAACATGTTTCCTTATATCTGGTGACAGTTTTTTTTTTTCCAGCATAATGAAGTAGCAGATATACTCGCAATGGAAGTGGCTGTGTCAGGTAAATTCATCATGACGTGCAACAACAAAAACCAACTTCTTATATGGAGCCTAAAGGGAGATATATTAGAGACCATTGATACTCGCCATGGTGACACTTACTCAGCCACTCTGTCTCCATGTGGACGCTTTATTGCCACTACTGGTATGTACAGTATTAATATTACTTTCTTACTTTTGTTTTTTGTTTTTTATGTATATAACCAGTACATACTGTACTAAACTATTTTGGGCAGCTTGATCACTACCATCAATACGTATATGGATGTTTGCCTTTAGTCATATATTATCAGTAATCTTTACTATATATTTAGGTATAATTTATCTTCCATTATGAACAACAGTGTTGATTTATATATAAATGGCTGTTGTAGATGAATTTCTTTTATTATATATTTTAGATGTTGATGAAAACTACTTTAAATGATGCCTATTATTTTTTGTAATTTTACTAAACAACAAGTTATAAAGAAATATGTGTTTTTCTGTTTTATATCTCGATAGGACATGGTTTTTCTCAGACACATTGTTCACTTGAATACAACACTGTTATTTTATAGGATTACTGTACATGGATATGTGGTTAATTCTGGACTGGTATGTATATGAGTAAATGGTACAAAATTAAAAAAAAAATACTATTTCCAGGATTTACACCTGATGTGAAGGTGTGGGAAGTCAAGTTTAGCAAGACTAGCAATTTTGAGGGAGTGAAGCGGGCATATGACCTGACAGGTCACAAGGCTGGTATTTACAACTGTAGCATCAATAGTGATTCCACCCGTATGGTTTCTGTCTCCAAAGATGGTACCTGGAAGCTCTTTGACACCAACAGTAAGTCTTTTTTTTTTCCCAAATATTTTCTATGTACAGTGGTCCTTTGGTTAACGAACACAATTCGTTCCACAGAGTCGTTCGTTAAACGAAAATTTTGTTAACCGAATCTATCGTTTCAGTGGGATATTGGGTAATTGGTTCCAACTCACAGAAAAAGTATACATATAAAGTACTGTATACCAGTAATAGAATTAACAAAACATTAAATATAAACTAATTACAGTACAGTGGTCCCTCGGTTAACGAAATTTCGGTTAACGAATTACCTTCCATAAGAATATTCAATTCGGTTAACGAATTCCTCTCAACATGTTTTCGCTTGCTCACCAGCTGGAATATTAGTCCGCCAATACAGTAATCGGTTCTAGGGGTTAAATTCATTCCCATTTGAGTAAATATCAAGGTTGTACTGTTCAATAATTTTCCAAGTTTTTTATTAACTTTTTTAGTCTTTTTAACAATTATTTAACATAATTGAAGTACAGGAAACTAGTTTTAGTGCGCCAAACAGGCGTCAGTTTGTATCTCTGGTCAGTAGAGGTAACATCTTGCTTGAGACTCTCTTGAACATAATCTATTTTTACAGTACAATTATTGGTCATTCTGAAATTTATTTTACATATTGACAATATATAGTGCATTGCAGTGTTGATTTAGAGAAAATAATCTTGAATTACACCTAATGAACTTAAAATTTTATGGGTGAAATGACGGCATGAAGCATGGGGTGATTTCTCTTCCACCCCCACTTCCTTCTCTTCTCCCTTCTCCTCTACCCCCACATCTAATTCCCATCATCATCATCATCAACCAGGAGCCTTCTACATACACACCTGCGTGCATGCGTGTGTCATTATAGTGAAAGATAAGTGAAAAAATTAATTTAGTTTCGGTTAGGTATGAGGTCTTCTTTATAAGAAATGCATTGAAAGTGGATTCTATAGAAATGTGTTTGAATAATGGCATGCTGCCTTAATATGTAGTAAAAATCTAGATGTAGGACGTTGATTTCTTAGAATGAATGTTGCTGCTTAGCTACAGAGAATGAATAAATAAGGCATGATAATAGGAATTTATCTGTATGAGGTATTGTGAGCAGATGTAAAGAACAGCAAAAATGTGAAAGGACAGAAGGAAGTTTATGTACAAGAAGAAAACTAGTTCATTATGCTTTTAAATATAGCAGGGAGGATCTTTAGTGAAGGTCCTCACTCAGCTTAGTGGATACCATTGTGTCAAAAAAGGAAGCGGGTAAGACAACAGAAAATTAATGGGCATTGTTTGTTATGGTTTGATCTTAGCTGGCACTTGTTATGGCAAGACTGCAGACTGTTAATCTTTCATTGCCTCATAATGACACTTTAATAGCTTTTGAGTAAAATCAAAAAAAAATTTCTTCCCTTTCAGTTGAATATGAGAAGGGACAACTAGTATACTTGCTACACACAGGAATTTATGATAAGAAGGACTATCCTGGAAAGATCAAGCTCTCCCCTGATGGAAGAACTGTTGTGATAGCTTCTATGGCAACATTAACATTCTTCTCAGCCATAACTGGAGATAAGCTCAACACCATTGAAGACATTTATGCAGGTAATAGTGTCCGTGCCTTGTACATCATTGTAGGGGAGGGTGTTATTTATTTTACTTTTCTTTAATTCTTATTTTTTTATTCTTTCTTTTCTTTATTTCTTTATATTTGTTTCTATGTTTTATTTTCTACTTCAACTTCTCAAAGTACAACGTGCCCTTATATTTCATGAGGGTTTGGGTCTGAAAATGGCGGTGAATAGCCAATTTCGCGAATATCATTTGCTGACGGGGGTGGGGGTACATTTTTACTCGTGTGCAAAGAAATGCATATTATTTTTATGTGTTTGCCCTTAGGACAATTATTTCTTTTACAGTAGAACGTCGATATAACATGAGATACGTTCCAAGAAAGGTCGCTTTAAACCAAATTCGCACTAATCAAAGTGTTGTTTCAATAGAAGAATTTAGTTTGGTACTTGAGAGAAACACAAATTACTAAAAAGACTGAGTCTCCCCAGATGCACCTCAGCCCATCTCTTAGAATAAACTAAATATTGTTTTTTGTAGTATTATGCTAAAACAAACACTCATAAATCAACACAGCTAAAATTAAGGGATGTGAAATGGTCTGTTTACTAGCAATCAGCTGATGTGAGAGGGTAGTCATGCTGGTGCCACTCACCACCCGCCTGACTCACCCAGCACTCACTTTCCTCTCAACTTATTATTTAATTACTTTATGCTATCAAAAATAGATTTTCACTCAACTTTAGTTAGGCAATTCATCCTCTGAAGATGCAGAGCCCAACTCGACCAGCTCATCATCCACATCACTGTCTAGTGCTGTGGTTGTGGACGCATCTGACACGTGGGAAACACCATTTCCACGCTGCAGCGCTTCCAGCACCTTGTTTTTATGCTGCAGTGTAATTGCATGCCTTGATTTCTTGGTCTTTGGGGGTAGTTAATGATATAGTGGCTGGTCTCTTGGACATAGTGGCGATGGTTGATGCACGTGGTAGGAGATAATGTCACACAATATGTCCGTTCACTTGAGCGTCAGTGTGAGAACTGAGGATGTGGGAGGGTGATGGGTAGCCTTGTAGCGTGCCCAGAGACGCCTCTGATGGGAAACATTAGGTGCAAAATTTTAAATATGATGCGCCAGATTGACTCGCGCAAAATAGGAAAGATTCACTTTAAATTAAAATATTGTCCCCAATTGTGGGTGTAGCTTTAAATCAATAATCTTAAATTGAATCGCTTTAAATCGACGTTCTATTGTACCTGTATTGTACATGTGTTACACTTTAGAGGTTAGATAGTTTCTGCCCTCAAGATTAATGAGATTCTTTAATACAAAACTGACAATAATTTCAATACACTCATTGGATTTCTTGGGGTCTGTAAATCAAGAAAATACAACTTCAGTCTTGAATTGTTATCTCATAACTTCACGAGAGACACAACACTGATAACAGATGTTGGTGTGGCACTCAAAACATATCGTCTTAATACTATTTACATTACACACAAAGATAGATGAAGTCTTCAACATATACTCAATACATCTTGAATGCTTCAGGTTACAGTAGGTATATTTGTCTTATGGCTACTCATAGAGGTTACAGGTACAGTCCCCTTCGCTAGTGTTTTTACAGGGGCTCGTCATATAAACATTCCACATATCATTATGTTTCAGATATTTGTTTTTTGTTTTAATTTGATTCCATGGTATGCTTACTATTGCGAGTTTCCTTCTGTTGAATGTAAACAATCACAGCTCTGCCATACTGCGCAAAACCTGACGAGCCCCTGTAAACACATTAGTGCAGAGGACTGTACATTAAAATTTACACTACAGAGAGCTCTTCAGGAAACAAAAGAAAATGGACGGTACATCTCACTAGAGGAAACAAGTCTCTCTCGAGGGGCAACTCATTAGTTTCACACATACTTTGTGGACGTCGGAGCATAATATGAATACAGTAACTGTTGAAATGAAAACTTGCCGTGCAATGTGACCATGACAATAGACCACATTTATTGAATACAGTAAGTCCTCGCTTAACATCGGGGTTACGTTCCTGAAAATGCGACATTATACGAAACAACGTTAAGCGTATCAATTTTCCCCATAAGAAATAGATAAAATACTGGAATTACGTTCCTGAGTCTCCCTTTACCCCATGAAACACATTACATATACAGAAATTAAATGACATTTTTATAGAAAATAGTATATATAATATATATATATATATATATATATATATATATATATATATATATATATATATATATATATATATATATATATATATATAAACTAAATCATTTTGTATTGTACTCACTGATGGACGGAGGTGGTGGAGTGAGTGTGTGGTGGGTAGTGGAGTGGAGGAGGAGGGTGGCGAGTCACTGAGACCCGGCGGGTGGCTCCTCCTCCTGTTTTAAAACCTTGATTCAGTGGAAATTTTGATTTAATGAATGGGGTTGGCTCGAATTAGTTCATTAAATCAAGAAAATACTGTAATATTGAACTACAGTACAATACAGTTAATTAACATTCGCCAAGTCCATGTCGGAAGCAAAGTCATCATGTTTCTTCTCCGTGGCTGGAAGACATCACTCAGAGTTGGAAAACGAGGCTGGAATAGTCTGCACTCTCATGGTTGGGTGGCAGGATGAGAGCTTTAGGCTGAAGTGGGTGACTCCCAAGGTGGAAGGTACTGGGTGCGAGAGTAATGGCTGTGCCGTCATTGACTCTTGCTTTCGCTTGAAGAACTTGGTGATGGGCACCCGACGTTATCACAAAGTTCACTCACTTTACGCAATATCACAATAGTACAGGGTATATGAACAGTCTGTACAGTACTTGGTAACCCATAAAGGTCTCAACAATAACAGCGATGCACAGCAATAAGGACGATGCACATCGATCAATAATGTACTCATCATTAACAGCGAAGCATGAAAGACAACGATCAAACGACAGGTGGTAAACACTAGTAGTACACAGCATGGGTGGTGTGCGGGTAGTGTAAACAAATGACAATAGATATGCACACTTGGAGCAGACAATCCCCAGTTCCCAACTTTCCTCCCGAAATTTTCCCAGTGAGTTGAAGATTGCTAAACTGAAAATTGCAGATCGTTAAACAACAAAGGGTGTTTTAGGGTAAAAATTCTTTGGGTTGGAGTGCATCTTGGTTCATATACTGAACAGTATAGCATTTTGGGGTTCAAAATTTGAGAGTTAGAGTGCATCTCAACTTTTAACATGGGCTTCTATGGGAAAACAAGTCCTGTTTAGTGAAAATTAACCTAATGAACACTTTTTCAAGAACACACATCACTCATTAAGTGAGACCTTACAGTATGTGATATTAAAAGAGTTGCAGTAATGGATATATAATATTAGTGGTTTCTACTTCCTAGCCCTTATTTTCTCATTTAATTATTCAGTGGTTTCACAAAAGTGTGATTTAGTGACAGCATGACCCCTTTAGGAATACAACTCGATATAAACTTGAGGGTTTACTGTATTTTGTTAAATGTCTCAAGTTTTCTTATTTGAATTATATAGGACAAATTTTGGGTGATCTAAAGTCATGACAAGTTATTCTTGCCTAGTTATATAAGTAAAACAAAGTATGATTGTTGAGAAACAATTATTTCTGAGAGTAGTAGATTAAATAATTAAAGTTAATATAATAAAAAACATGATCAAACATGATTTTTTTGTTTTCAGGTCACATTAAAGATGTCATTTTTGATCCGAGCAACAAACTAGTGCTTACACTGGGAGATAAGCATGTGAGAGTGTTTCATAATGTGGCCGGCTACACAGCCACCATTCAGGTTGGTTAAACTTTTGTTTTATTAGTATTTATTTAACCCTTTCAGTAATTTTTCAAGAATGCATATCATTCATAAAGTGGGACGGTATTGTATACAGACCAATAGGTGATGCTGCAATTTTCCCATCTAATTGTTTCCTGGAAGAAGGTTTCCTACCTGGAATATAGTTTCTGAAAGTGAGCATCATCCTGCACTGTCAGGTACTGCTTGACGGATTCACAACTTGCAAACCTTGACACCAACTCCTGGTTATAAGCCAAGTTGTACCTCCTGTAGGGGTTGCTGGCAGGTGGAAAGCCAGAGCTTAAATTGCTGGCATTGAATAATCCATGTTCAGATGACTTCAGGTAAGGATTTTACAAAGTTTCAGCCATGTGTTCTTCATCCAATAGCAATGCATATTCGGGATGTTATCTTGAGAACTCAGAATAAACCAACAGGGCTGCCAGTCTCATAGATTGGATACTTTCCCTCCTACCTTGAGTTAGTGGATTAGTCAGCTGGAGTGGAGTTGTGAAGTGGGCGAGGATTAGTCCTGAATCCTAGAGTTGGTTTGGATCCTTAGTGTGGGATTTGCTTATTTGACAGGCTTAGCTTCCTAACATTTGAGATGAACAAAATGAAAAGGAGGGAGGGATGACTGGCATAAACAAATGTCTTGATCATTCACATCAGCTTGCATTATGGGGGACAGAATGTCGATGCTAGGCCCCCAGTAAGTAACTTGTGTTAGCTTATTGACTAACTGTAAAATTGAGATGAAGATCAGATCAGAATTGTTGACGCCAGAGCATGGTAAATTTTGATGACCTTTGCTTGACCTTAGGCAGTCAGTAAAAAATCTTGTTGCTAGTAAAAAGTGATCTCTTACATTTACATATAGGCATTACAGTAAAGTATCTGTCCACTGAAAATCTACTTTGGGAAATAATCCATCTTATGGAAAATTTGAGCAGTCTAGATGTTCATTCTGTGTTCTCCCACACTTGACTCCTGATGAGATATTGTGTCATCTGTTGTGTGTTGTCAGCAGTTTCCACACCTTCAAGCTTTTCTTTGCTTCCAAATTCCACTCTTTCCTTTATAACACTACACCGTTATCCTACTTAGTTGGCATATGAAATTTAAGAATGCAGTAACCCTTGGTATTTGCAGGGGTTAGGTTCCAAGGAATGGTGCTAATAGCAACTTGTGCTACTGTAGTGTACTACTGTATGAGAAACTTAAGTCATCCATACTATTTACATTCGTTTGTGGAAATTTGGAACTTGATTGTTGTTGTTGATCAGCACATTTTTGTGGTGCTCGTCTTCAATCCAAATGTTAAATGCCTTCCTGTTTTCTCTGTGTTTTTATCACAAACAGTCTGCACCACTTAAACACTTGTAGGAGCACTCACTGCAACAGTCATGAATCACTTGTTCTTGGTAATGTAACGCACCGTGGATTCACTCACACCAAAACAACTGGCCAACCATGGCAGCGCTCATTCCTTCTTTTAACTTATCTAATAATTTAACTTCCTTGGTAAGGGTCATCACTGACTTTTGCCTTTTATGTTTCACTAGGCAGTCTTTTAGGGTCCATTTTGCACTAAAAACACTAACATTTTGAGCACAACATGAGAGATCCTGCAGCACAGACAATGGTTGAGCACAAACAAAGGAAAGGAGATGCAGTAGGTGTCTGGGGGGTGACTCACAGTGCTCCAGCAGAGGCTTGTGAGCTAGGCACTATCTCATTATCGCGGATAGTTGAAACCGTGAATGATAAACCCGTGAGTAACAGGTTTACTGTATAGAATAATTTTCTTTTATTTGATTTTCCACACATCACATGAGAATATAAGAGGAGAAATTAGACAATCGGGCAACTAACCGAGGGACTGTGTGAGTTTGAGGAGTAAGTTATATGATTGTTGGAGAATGATGACACATTAAAATTTTATTGTAGCTTGATAATTTGTGGGTTTGGTACCAGCAGGCATTGAGAATTAACAATTCGAAAATTACAGTTTAATTAATTTAAGTGGAAATAATTAGTTTTTCCAGAGGCCAAGAAATACCCATAACTGTTTCAAAACTGCTTTAATAACCACTAAACATTATGCATAATATATCAAAGAATACACCAACTTTGTCAACAAAGAACTAGGAATTTAATACGGTAGAACGTCGCTATAACAATACGTTCCAAGAGAGGTCCGTTTAAACCGAATTCGCACTAAATCAAAGTGTTGTTTAAATGGAATAATTTAGTTTGGTACTTGAGAGAAACACAAAATACTAAAAAGACTGAGAGTCTACCCAGATTCACCTCAGCCCATCTCCTAGAATAAACAAAACATTGTTTTTTGTAGTACAGTATTGTGTTAAAACAAACACTCATAAATCATCACAGCTAAAATTAAGGGATGCAAAATGGTCTGTTTACTGGCTGGGAAGATGGGGGGGGGGGGGGGAGGGAGGGAGGTGGGGTGATATGTTTGACAATTGATGCCAAGGTCTAGTGCTTATTTATTTATCTATCCTTAAGAGTGACTTTAAGTTTTTCTCTTTTAAAATGTCACCGAACTGACATGGGAGAATATAATTAACATTGCTGTAATTCTTATAAGATAGTGATTAATTTGAATGTAAACATGCAATAGCTCGCATTAAACATACAAATTTTAGTTCTAATTTAATAATTTTATTACAAAGAGCAAAATTTTTTATCTTTTGTGCAAAATACCTGTATATGACGTTTATATTAAAATTATACGCTGTCTTGCAAGGATTCCAGCAATACAAATTATATTCTCCTAACTTTAGTCTGGGACATTATATAAGATAAGAACTGTAAGTCTATAACCACCAAACCCTGGCTAGGAAGAGGGGGGTAGGGAGGGAAGTGACAGTGACATGTTTGACAGTTGGTGCCAAGGTCTAGTGAAGTATTTATTTGTTTATTTATGTCCTTTAGCTTGGGTTTATGTTTTATGCTTATAAAATGTCACAGAAGTGACCGGGGAGAATATAATTTACATTGCTGGAATTCTTATAAGATAGTGATTAATTTGAATGCAATCAAGCTATAGTTTGCACAAGACAAAAATTTTAGTAATCATTTAGTACATTATTTTGATTACATGTACAGTACAGCTTTGCCCTTAGGACAGTGTAGCGTGCCCAGAGAAACATTAGGCGCAAAATTTTAAATATGGTGCGCCAGATTGACTGTGCAAAATAGGAAAGATTCGCTTTAAATTAAAATTTAGTGCGGATTTGGTTTAAAGCGACATCTCTTGGAACGTATCTCGTGTTATATCCACGTTCTACTGTCTAATCTATTCTACGTTATTGTGCAGACACAAAGATACAGACAGACTGATGGCAGTAAATGCCTGATACATGCCCTTACTCCTTTGGTGTGGGTAATTACTGCAATAGGCTTGGATAATATGGTTTTACTGTGGTATATAAAGGTCCACACAGTTGATTGTCTTGAAGGGATAGTGTGAGCAGTGAACTTTCATTATTAATGGTCAGAAACAGCTGAGCAATTTGGATATAAAAATAATTTATTTACAATAACTACCAAGTGGTATTACAAGTCATTGGAAAAAGTGAGTGACAAATAGCATGGTTTAACTTTTGATCAACCTGAGTCATTTTTACATCAGCTACTCTAAAGTCTAATTAATATTAATTATAGCCTTAGAGCTTACTGTGTTGTGTTTTCTCATAGAAGACACAGGAAATGGTTTGGGCAGTAAATAATCTTTTAATTTCCAGGATCTTGAGCAGAGTCAACGTAAAGCAACAAACTCAACCATGAGGGAGCGCATCACTCAACAGATCAAGGATGCAAAAAAAGCATTGGAAAATATCAAGAAAGTTACTAACCAGAAAACCAAGTGAAACATTGCAGCAGCAGCAACTGTTTCATATACTGTGCAATGCCTGACCATGTACAACATTTTACAACACTAGAGGTTCTTAAAATTTCATAAGTTACCATTTTGTTTTGTTCATTGTCATTCCAGCATTTGGCAGTCATATTTTTTTAAGATTTGCTAAGTTGAAGCCAAGCACTGCCAGGTACTTCTTCATGTTTAGTAAGAATTATCCAGATGCCTATATGAATTCTGAGAAAAAAACAATAGTCTCTTTTATTCATTTTCTTGTCAATGTGGTTTAATTAATCATTATCTCTCCAAGCATTATAATGGAAACACACATTATAGACAATATGTACTGTATAACTATAGAACATTTGGTTGCTTGGGATGCTCTCTCTGGCTACTCTCATATTACCCTGTGAGAGCTGGAACAAGGTGCATGAATATTAAAAAATAGCCAGTTGTGATTATTATTGATGCTAAGTATAGTGAAGCTATTTACTGCAATGAAATGAATATGGTGCACTGATGAGGAAGGTTAAAGATGAGAATTTTTTGGGGTAGCATTTCACTTTATCAACTGTATGATAAAGAGTGCAGGTTTTCCTACTGAATCAAGCCAGATAAAAACAGGTATGTTTTTGTTGATTACTTGTGCTAGATATTTTTACCTGTTATGTGCTAAGCACTGAATGGTTATGGGTCATCCTGTTATATTTTATTTACCTCGTTTCTTTTTGTTTAGTAGGGGATGTAATGTCTCCTTGGGTATGACTGTCTGTAATATTTTGGGTTTTATTTGTGGAAGTATTGTGAATAAGCTCTTGTTCTTTATTTTTTCTTTCTTCTGCCAGGAAATATTTTCTTAAGCATTATCAGTTGACCTCAGTTGCCTGTTGAAGGATGACACACAGGAAGAATACTGTAGAATCAGTTTGTGGTCTGTCACGTGTGTTCAGAGTACTGTAGTGTTATCCTTTGATAATGAATTACCGTTTTCTTGTGCCTCTGCAAATAGACAGATAATCTACCACCCCAAGATGTTGGTGTCAACATTAGTGTCCTTATCCACACTCAGGTTAAATTTTACATCTGCACCCATGGTGGAGGTGAGCATTGTAACTGGAAATTACTTTTTTTTTATTATTATTGTTCTTCATTGTATCTTTCTTTTGCAGTCTTCTTGTCTCATTGCATCTAATTCCTTCCTTGTGTATTCACAGGGAGGTAAATATATATATATATATATATATATATATATATATATATATATATATATATATATATATATATATATATATATATATATATATATATATATATATATATATACAGTGATCCCTCGGTTAACGAGCGCCTCGGTTAACGAATTACCTTCCATAAGAATATTCAATTCGGTTAACGAATTCCTTACGAATTTTTCCCAACATGTTTTCGCCTGCTCACCAGCTGTAGCATTAGTCTGCCAATACAGTAATCGGTTTCAGGGCTTAAATTCGTTACCATTTGAGTAAATATCAAGAAGGTTGTACTATTTAATAATTTTCCAAGTCTTATATTAAATTTTTCAGTAGTTTTAACAATTATTTAACATAATTGAAGTACAGGGAACTAGTTTTTAGCACGCCAAACAGCCACTTGACTCACCCAGAGTGGCGTCAGTTTGTGTCTGTTCAGTGGAGGAAGCATCTTGC
>CAUDMG010003229.1:1807500-1912500 GCA_958450375.1 Homarus gammarus
ATGCATTCAGTGGTTGTGTTCCTTAAGTATATTTGTATTTTTCATATTTACAGTATTGACAAAAGTAAACGTCCTCATCTGAATAATATTTGACACTTAATATGAAATGTTTAAGCCTCGATTCCAGTCTTTAGTAGTTAACATTCCCATGAATACAAGGTATTTCTTCTTGTATATTTACTTTGAATATACAGTACAGGTACCTAAAATACACTCAGGTAGAGCCAACAATAGGTACAAATTCTTTGTGATTAATAATGATTATAAACTGCATGTCATAATTTTGGGATACTCTAGATTTTGTAGTTTCATTTATAGTACTGTACTTAGTAAAAACCAGGTTGTCTGTCTATATATATATATATATATATATATATATATATATATATATTTATAAATGAATGAGAAACCAGCTACAATGAATCCTTCATTGGTGACTTACTTGGGAATAAATTTTTTCTATCTCGCTGACAGTTGAAACAGACAGTGTTAGTGATGGGTAACTTAAAATTTATCAGGAAATTGGTTGAATCAACACTATTGTTCCCACTGAACCACCCAGTCAAAGTTAACCAGCTATTAGTCCTCTGAAGGATTCCTATAATTTTTATGATTAATCTCAAAGGAGTACAGAATAATTTCTTGACGAGAGTTATCATATCCGGTAGTGACTTGCCCATAGTTGGGATTACTGTATATACATACAGAGCCCTCTAATTCACTCTTCTTTACTTTGGACTTTGTGTTAATTCAGATATTTTTAGTTAAGTTGAATTACTGAGCAAGCTTTTGACATTGAGATCCAAATGTCCATATTACACAGCACTTGTCAAGTTTACCCAAGTGTCCAATAAGTTGAAACTTTGGTCCTGTGCAGCAGAACACTGCCTCAGGCATAGCCCATAAGTTACATGTAAAGTACAGTACTACTATGCCTTTTAAGCACATTTTATTAGAAAACTATTGGTACATAACTGTATTTCATAAATTACTTATTTGGGTACATACCTACCAGACAATAAGACATCTCAATACTGTACATTACTGTATATATCTATACATAACATTGGTAAATGGAGTGTTCTATTTGCTATACAGTAGACAGGCACTGTATATACACACTAATTGTCCCTGTATTCATACCAAGGAAATTAAAAAAAAATTATTTTTATTTTATTTGTATTTAGCTATACAGTATAACAATCGTATTTTTATATTATTTATATGTATTTGAATACAACTACCATTATAAAAAAGTTATTATCATAGGTACCCTAAAAACCAAAATAGGTGAAGTGGCAATATTATGAATAAACCCCCCTCCAATACATCAGACTAAAAAAAAAAATTAAAATCATAGTTGGGTTTGCTTTTTTGTACTGTGCAAGTTATTCACTTGAGTTGACAAATTGTCCAAATTCACCAACCGTATTTGGACACTTTGGGTAATTTGACAAGTTTGTAATTTACAGGGGTAGTGTACTCACAATACGGAAGTTTTCTTGCTCTCCATTTCAGGAAACCTGAGGGAACTAGAAAATCCTCCTAGAATCTTACACCAGATCCTTGGACTGGTAAAAGCAAACCCAGTTGACAACAACACTGGGTAGTGCAGACATCCAATTGTTTGCCTGTTAGCTAACTACCAACTAAGTCATTCAACAAAAATAAAGGCTTTTGTTACATGATAAATACTGTACATTTATGTATAATATTAACACCTGGGACTGTATTTGAAGTATATCTTCAAATAAACGTCCCACCATATAAAAGGAGAGGTAAAGTAATTAAGAGAAGGTGCAACTGACAATTGAAATCTAGTTTAGCATGGGACCTGTGTGGATTGTGGAGTGCATGTGTAGAAACCCCTCCTCAGTTAGATTCTTGTCTCTCTCCTTCGGGCAACTGACTCGCCAGTGCTACCTTCTCCTTCTGGAGTTACTGGTGAGTCAGTAAAGATTCTGTTTATAGTTTCCTATATTTTTACTAGATTTCTGAAGTGTAGCCAAGTTACACAGGTGAAAGGTTTCCTGGAAACCTTGGAGAGGCAGTCCACAAGCTTAGTGACACAGTATACATGTATTTGACTTGCCCAGTCCATGTTGGCCTCTTAAATGGGATTTCAGCAACAAATCATATCTATAAATGAATGAAGGAACATACATAATATCTCATTTATTGTGAATGATGGATCTTTTCTGATGACATTTAAGTAGAAATAATCACATAGCCAATGAGGAATTTATTGTTCTGTTTCATAATTTGGAATAAGTCATTGATATTTTGGAAACAGTTTGACATATTTTTTGCTGTGCAGGAAGGTGGTCAAGATTGCAAAGAAAAGGGTGTCAGAGCAACTCTTGAGCAAAGTGGGTGATAGTACAGTACTGTATACTGTGTCAATTGGAATAATGAAATTAACGTAGTATTATTAATATCCATAATGTACAGTACATCGCCCTAGGTACTATGACTAAATGAGACTATTGTATTAAATATTGTTTGTAAAATGATACTGGTTATGGTGGTAATGAGCCAGTGTTAGTGTGATTGCTGGCATTCAGCTCATACTGTGGGTGTTCTTTGTGGTGATTGTTGTTCATTGATGCCCACAAAATATATTTGTTTGATTGTGGGAGTATTACACATGCAAAATGCTTTACTGGCTCATCTACAGAATTTTCCTCTGGTATTGTATGGAGAGACACCATTTCTCAAGGAGAATAAATGCTTTAAATAACGTGTTTGTTTTAAGGTAAAATTCCAAGTCAGGAAGACAGTAATCGTGTACTGTACTGTAATAATGTATACAGTACAGAAGTTTTAAGCTTTGGATTGTAAAACACACTGAAGATGGTAAAAGTACTATGATATGAAAAGATTTTTTGTATGTACAGTCAACCCTCACTTTACGCGGTTATTCAACCCACAGGGTACCGCGGAAAGTGAGAAACGCGTAAAGTGAACAACATAACATATGGGATTAATTGAAATAGAGACCGGGCCGACCCCCAAACTCCACTTTTTGACGACACACAACTATGTTGTAGTAAAAATATTATCTTAACTTTATGATGGTATGCACACACAATTAATAATAAAGAGAAATATCAATAATATTAGTTTTTTTAACACTTACATCAGTAGAAAAGATGGCTGGGCACACGGGGATGGGGGGTTGGTTCCGAGGCAGAGAGCAGATTATTGGCCCTCACCTGTATCACTTGTATCAATTGTATCACTATCCACCACAGAGGCTTGCAGGGCCTCTTTGTCAAACCCCTCACAGTCTATATAAGTCCATATCCTCACTATAATTATCACTATCACTGACTTGGGCCGGCTGTGGTGGGTGGCGGGTGAAGAACTTGGTAATGTTTTGATGACTGGGCGACTGTGTGTGCACCCTGCTCGCGCCGCTTACACAACATGGCGGACGGCAGGAGGTTTGGGTCCAAAAATGGCGCGGCTCGCCAGCCGCTCTCCGCGTAAAGGGGTACATGCACCGCGGAATGTGAGCATTCCTGTTTCGGCAGGGTACCACGTAAACGTGGAAACGCGGAATGTGGGACCGCGTAAAGCGAGGGTTGACTGTACAGTACCAGCCAAAAGCCTTGTGCTAGCCAGTTTTGACTAACCCGGTCAGAGACACGCACGCACGAACACACACATGGCGTGTGCTAGAAATCCTGAATATGTGAACAATCCAGTATATGGCAATCGTTTATGAACTACACAATTTACTGATGATCAATGGTAAAATGGTAGTATATTTTATACTGTATAATTTTTAATATAACATTATCAGTGATATTGGCCACTCATGTCTACCACACCATACTTCGAGTTTTAATGTAAAACTTGTAACCATGTAAGACACCCATGCTGCCGTGCATAAAGAAAGGACTTGAAATGTTTGCAGTGAACTCTTACTGTTTCATGTCATATTACATAAGGACAGTATGATAATAGGAATATATAATATTGTTTTAGGAAAAATTTATTTCTTATGTTACAAACACACCTTTTCTGCTAGACACCTGAATTATGGAAACAATCCATTTTAGAGTGTGTTTATGTGCTCCTCCACTTTGAACTTCACCACTGATAATATTTCTCTTATGTGAGTGCCAGGAGAACAGATATTTTATGAAACACTATATTCATGGTAGAGAGGATCATAATGGAGACTGGTGGTGGTGGTGGGTATATTATCCCTCTCTTATTGCTTTTACTGATGTTATTAATGATGCCAGTCTCATTGCACTTGATAGATTGTTGTAATATGGAAATGACGATTCTAGGGATAATTTATTCCATTTACCACAACCTTTAACTTATCCGAGGTTATGACTTGGTCATACAACAACCGTTCGGTCATTCCACCAACTATAACCATGGGAGACCAACACCACTATATCTTCCAGAGAGGGAAATTCATCGGCGTGCGTAACGCTGGGTTAAGTATCAGCAAGATCACAAGGCAGATGGAAATTTTGAGATCGACAATGCGGTGTTGGTTACAGTGGTTGAAGAGTCTGGTAATTTAACAGATCTTCCCAGATCAAGACGGCCTAGACTGACCAGCGCAGCAGACAACGCGAATATTGTGGCAGACATTCGCAACCATCCTTTCACCAATGCGGTGGCGATGATGGAGCTGCTGCACTTGGAGATCTCGGCTATAGGACGGTTAGGTGACGACTCCATGGAATTGGGATCCACCACAGGGTCTCTGCTATCAAGGAAAGGTTTGAAGAACAACACCGGGTTGGGGGACTACAGTTCCCTGAGCAGTATGTGGGAGAGGACCTGGACTTCTGGGCAACTATGGCCGCCTTCACGACTGGCAGTATGTTTGTCAAGAAACCAGGAGCAGCCATGTCACCGTAAATGTGTGGGGCTGGATCAATCTCAACAGTGTGGTCGAGTTGGCGAAGATAATATGTTTTTCCTTCTGTTTGTGTTATTAATATACAGTGGTCCGTCGGTTAAAGAAATTTCGGTTGACGAATTACCTTCCATAAGAATCTTCATTTCGGTTAACGAACAAAAATTCGGTTAAATGAAATTCTTACGAAAATGTTTAGACATGCTTTGGCTTGTTCACCAGCTGGAAGATTAGTCCGCCAATACAGAAATCTGTTCTAGGGCTTACATTTATTAAAATTGGAGTAAATATCAAGAAGGTTGTACTATTCAATAATTTTCCAGTTTTATATTAAAATTTTTAGTAATTTTAACACTTATTTAACATAATTGCAGTACAGGGAACTAGTTTTTGGTGCACCCATCAGCCACTTCACTCACCCACCAAGGCCTCAGTTTGTCTTTGTTCAGTAGAGGAAACATCTTGCTTGTGGATCTCTTGAACACAGAGCATTTTTATGCTTTTACAGTACAATTATTGGTCTTTCTGAAATTAATTAACATATTGACAATATATAGTGCAGTACAGTGTTGATTTAAAGAAAATAATCTTGAATTACACCAAGTGAACTTAAAATTTTATTGGTGAAATGACGGCATGAAGCATGGGGTGATTTCTCTTCCACCCCCACTTCCTTCTCTTCTCCCTTCTCCTCCACCCCCACTTCTAATTCCCATCATCATCATCAACCAGCAGCCTTCTATATACACACCTCAAAGTAAGTGTACTTAACTGCATTTTTTTTTACTTTGTATGTAATTTTCGGTGAGCTGGAACTAATTACCCAAAATCCCACTGAAACAATGGTTTCGGTTAACGAACAACCTTCTGGAACGAATTGTTTTCGTTAACCGAGGGACCATTGTCTAGCTATATATTTTTTACTTTAGAGGTAACATGTTTTCTTCCTATCCTCGTGTGAAACACTTTTACTTCACCAAATATTTATATAGTTTACTTGAACCAATTTTACCAATTGGAATGTAGAGCAAACTCCCAAAGTAACACTTAAACTCTGTGTGTGTGTGCATGCATGCGTGTGTGCATGCACATGCGTGCGTCAGTTGGGGGAATGTCCACATCGTGTTTTCTGTTCCCTTTCAAATTACCAAAGAACCCTGTAATAGTGTAATATGTAAAGTCATTATCTCAAATGTGGTACCTGTACTTAATTATACTAAAAATGGTAGCAAGATTGTCAATGAAATGAGAGGAAAAATTTACTTGAGCACCTCACTCCTGCTGTATGGAACTATCACCAACCATCTCTCCTAGAAATCTTATATAGCCTGGTGTCTACATCTCCCATCCTAATGCCCATGAGCCTATCAAACTTTCTCTCAGAGTTTTTGACGGGGCATCTTCCACTTTGGCTGAACTGATAGCCCTTCTCGCTGAGGAAGAAGCCGATAGTTTCTGCCCCTTGCTTGTCTGCTGTGATTCCAGGTCTGCTCTCGACGGGATCGCATTTGGATCAGGGGAAAATAAGGACCTCATCTTCCGAATACGAGGGTTAACATCCACACGTCAGGATTCAGGCCGTCCTGTGACATTCCTATGGATACCTATCATGTCGGTATCTTGGGGAATGAGGCAGCAGATGGCCTTGCCAAGACTGGCTGTAACAAGGTCACACCTGACTACGTTGTTCCTCGAACACTTTTACAGCTGAGGACCCAAATTAGCCTCGAGCATAGAGAAGTTCGGGAAGCAGCTTTCCCCCTGGACTCCCCACCCACCTGGTACGATGTCCTCCGTTAACTTCCTGACCTCTCTTATGTCTATGGGAAAGGGTAGCAGAAAAGGGACATGAAAGGAGACGGTAGGATATCGCTCCAGATAACGATAGGATTCTGTCCCCAAAGACTGTAAGATTATACCCCAGAAAACGGTCAAATTCCACCCACAATAAAGTAGGATTCTGCTCCAGAATACGGTAGAATTCTGCACCAGAATACGGTAGGATTCTGCGCCAGAATACGGCAGGATTCCGCCCTAGAATATGGAAGAAATGCGCCCCAGAAGATGGTAAGATTCTGCCCCAGAATACAGTAGGATCCCGCCCCATAATAGGGTAGGATTCCGCCCAAAATACGGTAGGATTCTGCCCCAAGAAACAGGAAGATTCCGCCTCAGATAAAGGTAGGATTCAGCCCCAGAATACGCAAGGGTTCTGTCCAAGGAGACGGTAGGATTCTGCTCCAGCACACGCTAGAATTCTGTCCTCAAAGACGGTAAGATTGTGCCCCAGAAAATGGTCGGATTCCGCTCGCAATAGGGTAGGAAACCGCTCCAGAATACGGTAGAATTCTGCCCTTGGATACGGTAGGATTCTGCGCCAGAATACGGTAGGATTCCACCCTCGAAGATGGTAGGAATCCTCCCCGGAAGACAGTAGGATTCTGCACCAGAATAGGGTAGGATTCCGCCCCAGAATAGGTTAGGATTCTGCACCAGAATTGGATATGATTCCGCCCAAAATACGGTAGGATTCCGTCCCAGAATAGGGTAGAATTCCGCCCCAGAATATGGTAGAATTCTGCCCAAAGTATGGTAGGAATCTGTCACAGGATATTGTAGGATTCCGCATGAGAATAAGGTATGATTCCACCCCAGAAGACGGTAGGATTCTGCGCCAGAAGACGGTAGGATTCTGCGCCAGAAGACGGTAGGATTCTGCGCCAGAAGACGATAGGATTCTGTGCCAGAAGACGGTAGGATTCTGAGCCTTAATACGGTATGATTTCGCCCTATACAGCAGCACCCCTAAAACGGTAGGATTTCGCCCCAGAAGACAGTTGGAATCCGCCGAGAAGACGATAGGATTTCGTCCCCAAAGACGGTAGAATTCCGCCCGAGAAAACGGTAGTAGTTCGCCATAGAAGATGGAAGGATTGTGCCCCAGAATGCGGTAGGAATCTTCCCCAAAAGACGGTAGGATTCTCCGCCAGAATACGGTAGGATTTCGCCCTAGAAGATGGAAGGAATCCGCCCCAGAAGACAGTAGGAACTGTCCCAGAATACAGTAGGATCCCACCCCAGAAGAAGGTAGGATTCCGCCCCAGAATAGGGTAGGATTCCGTCCCAGAATAGGGTAGAATTCCGTCACAGAATAAGCTAGGATTCTGCCCAAGGAGACGGTAGGTTATCGCTCCAGAATAAGGTAAGATTCTGCCCCAGAATAGGGTAGGATTCCACCCCAGAATAGGATAGGATTCCTTCCAAAATACGGTAGGATTCTCGAAAACCCATAAGTGGCGAGTAATTAGCATTGCAAAAGTAATTAAAATTTTCTAAAAATCATTTGAACAATCAATAATCCAGATATCAAATTTTGGTTAACAGATCCTTAAGCAGCATGTTCAGGAGTATCTATACTGAGATTTTGAACAAAATCTATTTTTATGGACGAAATGCCAAAAATTGTAAGGCTTACCCCTTACAGGATTTTTGGCAAAAAATACTTATTATAGAAAACGGGAAATTTGTATCACAGAAAATGGGAAATGTCTATCTGTGATACAAATTTCCCGTTTTCTGTGCTAATTTACTTCACAAAATTAGGTAATACTGTAGTGGATTTTTCCCCTACAAACGCTGTTTGTCACTGAATAGTCGACCCTGTGAATTCCCCAGTGTATGCCTCGTGGTTTGGGTCAATCAGCGCCGCCATACATCACGGAGGTCAACTACTAAGCCACGCCTACCCCCTGCTATTTAAGACCTGACCTCGTGGTGATTTCTCTCTTTCTACCTACACCAACCAGCCAGCAACACCTCCTCCTCCGCCTGCCTGGCGGTCCTCGCTCCCGCCGGCGAGCATGGCGACCCACAAGCTGTCCTCCTCTGAGCATCCTCACCAACCAGCTCTCTCTACATCACGCTTGTAACCATGCTGCCTTCCCAGCACCAAGCTGCATTGTACATCCAATACAACATGTATATAGAGAGAACATTGTGAGTTTCCTTTCTCCAACCCATCCTGAGTGTGAACACAAACATCCCATACCCCACAATACTTCCCAAAAAGTCGATAATCTACTTTCCCGAAAAGTAGGAAATCTTCTTTCCAGGAAAGTAGATTATTTAACATTATCTATGATTAAAATTTCCCGTTTTCTTTGATAAGTAGATAACCAACTTTCCCAGAAAGTAGATATTTCCCATTTTCAGTGATACAAAGTTCCCGTTTTCTATGATAATCTACTTCTCAAAATAAGGTAATATTTCTCAAAAAGTCGATAATCTACTTTCCCAAAAAGTCGACAACACCGGTCAACACAATTTTTCTGGCACAAGGTTTTTAAACGGATTTTAAGTAAATTTTTGGTCCAGAATCCAAATATGACTATGGTTTTTGTCTATCACATCAGGTTTTTGAGATATACCATATTGCACTTTTGCTGGGAAACGTAAACTTTTGGATCAAAATTGACGGTTTAAACATGTACAGTATACATAAATTTTTTCAGCATTATAATTTGTATTTTTCTATAACCAAAAATTGTTAATATCAAATTGGAAAGTTAATGCACATATAATATTTAAATGTAACATTGAAGGGTGAAAAAAAACAATTAATGTACGGTAGAAATAGTGCAAGTATTAAGAACAAGTTACAGTTACATAAACTTCCTCTTTTTGGCCCATCTCTTATGTACAGCTTCTGGAATGTCTCTCATCAAACTCCAGCAGTAGTCCGCCATCATGTTCGAGTCCCATCGGCCTTGGTAACGTTCTTCCATTACTTTAATGTCTTGATGAAAGCGCTCCCCTTGCTCCTCGCTCACTTCTCCCAGATTTTCTGGAAACTCGTCCAAGTAGTGAACCTTGATACTCATTCTGCATCCAAGTGCTTGTAAACTCAAGAGCAGCTCTTCCACAATTTTTTGATAGTTGTCCGCTTTCTTGTTCCCTAAGAAGTTCCGCACCACATTAGAGAAAGCATTCCAAGTTCTTGCCTGTGCCTCAGTCATTGTTGCAAGGAAGTGTGGATCTCTGAGTAGTGTTCTTATTTGAGGTCCATCAAAAATCCCTGCCTTTTTCTTCTCGTCGCTAAGACTTGGAAAGGTTGAGCATATATATCTGAAACACTCTCCACTATGATCAAGAGCCTTGACGAATTGCTTCATGATACCAAGTTTTATGTGCAGAGGAGGAAGGACAATGTTTTTCCTGTCAACCAGAGGATCGTTAATGATATTCTTGCCACCAGGCGTCAAACTATGTCTTGGTGGCCAATTCTTTTTCACCCAATGGTCTGCTGTAGCCCTGCTGTCCCAGTAGCACAGAAAACAGGGGTATTTTGTGTACCCTCCTTGCTGGCCCAATAGAAAGTTTACCATTTTCAAGTCCACACAAATTAACCATTCATGAGCATGGTATTGCAACCTCTCTAGAACAGTCTTAATGTTTTCATACTCTTCTTTAATTTGTACAGAATGTCCGATTGGAATTGAACCATACTTGTTTCCGTTATGAAGAAGAACACATTTCAAGCTCCTTTTAGAACTGTCAATAAAAAGTCTCCAATCCTTACTATCATATGCTGGTAGTCCCATGGAGAGAAGAAGTCCTTTTACATCATTACAAAAAACAAGCTGGTCATATGAATGAAAGTACTTCCGCAGTTGCTCTTCTCTGTTGCGATAAAAGGAGACACTCGTGCCAGGTTTTAAGAGTCGTTTCTCTTGAAGCCTGGAAGCTAACAATTCAGCAGACTGTTTTGGCAAATTTAGATCTCTGACCAGATCATTCAATTCTGACTGAGTAAACAACGTTGGCTTTTCACAATCTTCACCAGATGGCTTGAAAAGATCAGTCTCTTCATCTTCATCAGTAGAAACAGGTGAATTCCGGTCTGTATCCTCAATCTCTGGTAGCTCAGTAAATTTTGGCACGTTACGTGATGGAGCAAATCTGAGATCAGATTTGGATTCAGCACCTTAAAGTTAGTAAAAAACAGTTAAAAGGTTTCATGCCAGAAAAAAAAAATATTTTTTTGTAGCGGCTACATTTGGGTACATTTGGGTACATTTGGGTTGGACTAATTACCCAAATATACCCAAATGTACCCAAATGTAGCCGCTACATTTGGGTACATTTGGGTCGGACTAATTACCCAAATGTACCCAAATGTAGCCGCAATGAAGTGAAATAATGGTCCTACGTTTGGGTACATTTGGGTAATTAATCCGACCCAAATGTACCCAAATGTACCCAAATGTAGCGGCTACATTTGGGTCGGACTAATTACCCAAATGTACCCAAATGTAGCCGCAATGAATTTGAGGGGTGTAATTAAAAATTTCTAAAAATCATTTGAACAATCAATAATCCAGATATCAAATTTTGATTAACAGATCCTTAAGCAGCATGTTCAGGAGTATCTATACTGAGATTTTGAACAAAATCTATTTTTTGGACGAAATGCCAAAAATTGTAAGGCTTACCCCTTACAGGATTTTTGGCCAAAAATACTTTTTCTCTCAGAACTAAAATATAATGTGCCTAACTATTTAAGTACATCTAGAATAATACTTCGTCCAATAAAATAGATTTCCTTCAAAATCTCAGTATAGGTTCTCCTGAACATGCTGCTTGAGGATCTGTTAACCCAAATTTGATATCTGGATTATTGCTTGTTCAGATTTTTAGAAAATTTTAATTACTTTTGCAATGCTAATTACTCGCCACTTATGGGTTTTCGAGGTCATTTCTTGGTGCCCCAGGAGACTGTAGGATTCCGCCTCAGAATAAGATAGGATTCTGTCCCACAATTGGGTGAAATTCCGCCCTAGAATACGCTAGGATTCTGCCCAAGGTGACGGTAGGATATCGTTCCAGAAAACGGTAGGATTCTGCACCAGCAAACTTTAGGATTCTGTCCCCAAAGGCGGTAAGATTCTGCCCCAGAAAACAGTAGGATTACGCCCACAATACAGTAGGATTCCGCTCCAGAATACGGTAGAATTCTGCCCCAGAATACAGGAGGATTTTATACCAGAATACAGTAGGATTCCGCCCTAGAAGATGGAAGGAATCCACCCCAGAAGACGGTAGGATTCGCCCCCAGAATACGGTAGGATTCCGCCCCAGAAGCTGGTAGAGTTCTGCCCCAGAATAGGGTAGGATTCCGCCCGAGAATAGGGTAGGATTCCGTCCGCGAATAGGGTAGGATTCCGCCCCAAAATAGGGTAGAATTCCACCCCAAATATGGTAGGATTCTGCCTCAGGAGACGGTAGGATTCCACCTCAGAATTAGGTAGGATTCTGTCCCAGAAAAGGGTAGGATTCCGCCCCAGAATACGCTACGATTCTTCCCAAGGAGGCGGTAGGATATCGCTCCAGAAAGCGTTAGGATTCTGCGCCAGTAGACTGTAGGATTCTGTCACTAAAGACGGTAAGATTCTGCCAAAGAAAACGGTCGGATTCCGCCCAGAAGACGGTAGGATTCTGCTCCAGAATACGATAGAATTCTGCCCGAGAATATGGTAGGATTCTGCACTAGCCATCTCTAGTTTCCCCGTCTTAGTGAGCTACTATTATTTCTCACTCTTGGAAGTCAGAGATAATTGATCTTGAAGTGTCCATCTTCTCCACACGTCCAACATCCTCTCTTCTCCACATTCTTCTCAGTATTGCCTTTCTCTCGCTCTCATTTCCACTTGTAACAGTCCTCCTTTTTTGGGCCCAATCTTCTCAATGCTCTTGCAATAGTTATTCAAGCATTATGGAATTGTTGTTTATGTTCTTCTCACTGTACATGTAAGAATTGCATCAGATCAGCCATGAAAATCTCCCGTTGCCCGGCCTGGCCTGGCCTGGCTTGGCTTCTGGTCTGGACACGGGCACCTTCCATCTTGACTAATACCTCACTACTACTACTAGGCTATCTCACTCCTGACAACAATGTTATGAATCCCTTTTGATGCTTACCAGCTTCCACCACTGGTTACCAGTGGCCAAAGCAGTAAATATATCACAAGTGTCGTCGAATTACCACTAGCTGTTCCACCAGTCTCCGGTAATTTCCCGATAATCGGTATCAGTGAACAGACAAAACTACAGACACGTAGATTTCCACCGGGTAAAAGAAACACATTTGTGAACTGTAGTCTTCTTTAATGTTCACTAATTCTTCACAAAACTGTTCACAGGGTATATCTTTACTACTGGACTTCTCACTTTGAATCTATACAGGCAGCACACTATCAGTGTACAATTCCTTAGTCTTTTCACTTTATATCGCTCACAACAATTCCACATTACTTGAACAACAATTATCTTTAGCTGTCACTAGGCTTGTACTTCACACTCTGAACAGAAGCAGTCGACTGACTTCCGAGGCAGCTTGCAGACATTGCAGGTTGGAACAATATACGTCTGGAAAGCTGTAGATAGATCTCGGCCTACAATATGTAAGTAAATCATAAAAAAAATTATGCAATACGTTTTACAAAATTCTTACATAAGTAGTGCATCAATATATACAAGAAAATTTCCGCAAACTTGCCAAAATAATTGTTGCTTGGAATAGAAAATAATCAAATCACCTAGTACGCAAAAATTATAATACTGTACAGTACAGTACTATACATTATGCCTCGGCATAACAATATACACGTAGTTGGGTGTTACTGACCGTTTTTAGCATTATCTTTTTCGCTTTAAGATATCTATATTATCAATGTGTTTCACATACATGACTTATTTTTACTTCCTGACTTTGGATATCATTCTATACCAACACTTTCAATTGCAGAATATAAAGTACAGTAGCCTACATGTAATGAAAGCTCTAGATTAACCCAATGTATCTCATTCTACCAGCCAATTAGCCGTATTACTAAAACCTGCTCTAGGCCCTGGTTGTAAAGCTCATGTGAAAGGAGTATAGTACCTTCTTGACCCTATGCAGATGAGTAGTTGAGCTAGTGCACCTGCTGTTTTACTCCTCTCACCCAGAAGTGGATTGACTCTAAAAGCAACTAAAGCACTAATCATCAGCAACAATATTTAAAGGCCATTTTCTACAGTTGCATGGGTCAGCCCCAATTACTTGATGGCAGCTCTCCATCTTGCACAGACTCTTGCAGTCTCTTGTCAGCTTCTTAATTCTTGATGTCAATTCTTACAACCTCTTCCCATGTCATTCTTGGTCCACCCCTGGCATTCCTTCCCTCAACATTTAGGTGCATGCACCTCTTGACCCAACTGGTCTCATCCATTCACACTGCATGACCAAGCCATCTCAGCCTGCCTCAATGTAGAACTTTGCCAATACAGTACTGTACTCTTAATACCCAGCTGCCCTCTCAGCTCTGAACAGGGCCTCCTGTATTTCAGTGTCACATTATACATCACTTCACCATTCTCATTTCAGCTTGCTGAAGCCTGCATAATTATGTCATTTTCTTTAACTTCCCTTGTTTCACTGCCATACATCACATAAGCTGCATACATTCTTCCCTTCACTCAGAGGGAAGAACCTCTTGCTGTCAATAAATGCAAAAACTCTCTAAACTTCCTCCAGTCACTTCTGACTCTTGCAACTGACCAGGCTTTATAGCATCCAGGTAATAGTCCAGGGACATATCCCAATAAAGTATTTTCTCCAGCCTTGCCATAGGCACATGGCTACCTGCACATACAGAACACTTAGTCATTAACAACCTGCTTTCTGTCATCTACTCCATTGCACCTCTTGTGTACCCACTTACACTCATTGCACTTTATTGAGTTGTTGCCAACACATTTCTCACAGACAGCATTTTGCTATTTTCCACTTTCCTTACCTCTGATCAATACTTTTGTTTTCATGACATTCACTCTCAGGCCCTTTGACTTTATTCCCTCCTTCCAATTCTTAATTTTTTTCACTACCATCTGCTGTTAGCACCAAGACATCACCATACAACAACTCCCACGGCAGGTCAGTTCCTGAAGTGCCTTTAGCACTATGGTAACCAGAAGGGGGCTCCAGACCCCTCCCTACTTTCATCTCAAATTCCTCTCCATTTACTCTCACAAAGGTTTTGAGTTCTCATATAATGCCATAACCACTAAAAGAGTGCAGGCTCTCAATTGGCTCTGCCATGTCAATATTGTTAATATTGTCCACTCTGTATCTGTATTTTTCTGTCTAAATAAACTATTTCATATCAATATCAACAAGGTACCCATCCACTCCCAGCTTACTCTTACCCACTTTTGAGAGCCTAAATCAATTTCCGGATGTAAAGAGTGCGGATTAAATTAATGTCTATGTAGGGAGGGCCAACACATTTGATCTCTCTCCCAGCCCCAAAGCTCTATGTTATCATGGATCCATTGTGAGTCTGGCCATTGGGAGTGTAAATAGTTTTGATTGTTGCTCTTTTTCATTTTGACTAATATAAATAAATGATATCTTTATATATCAAGCAATTTTGTATTATTACTTGTACAGTACTATAGTACTGACTTTTTCCATAAATTACCTCATATACATAAGGTTTGATTCTCCCAAGCTCTAACTTGTAAATAATATGTTCTGAAAATTATCTCTTTTTCAAAATACAATTGAGGAATAGCTCTTAAAAGTATTGTTACAATACTCACTCTTCTATAGAAATTTTTACTATAAAACAAAATCTAAAATCTCTTAAGTGGTTAAAAAATCCAGAGTTTTTTCTGCACCACACACTCAACTTACCAGTACCATGCACTGATTGTTGATCAGCAAATCACTGCTCACTTAGCCCATTTTAAATGCTCCCCACAGTTGTGGTATTAACTATTTTTGTTATTTTTCCCCTTAACGTGTAGAAAAAATTCTGGTAATGCGGCCAAACAGTCAGGAAAAGCATCAATTTGGATGTAAAAATTCCAGCTCGTGTGTGGAGGTCGGTGTGTTAGGGTGATTCTGGTCATAGCTTGGGTTTGGCTAAGTCAAACAAGAATGCAAGCAAGACACAGGCTTCTGTTCAATCCACCACCTCATTAACAGCAACCAAGACAACTCATTCATGGCACATTTTACTTTAAGAAAATGAAGTGCCCGTTGGACTCCGTGTAGGAGTAAGGTCATACCATGAGTGACACCAGGCTGTGGTCAATCTTTCACAAGTTGACTAAATGCGCTTAATGTATCTTTTATGTCCATATTATTATTACTATTCTTTTCTTTTTATAGAATGCCTTAACATATTTATCATGTGTACAGTATCATTATTAGTTTTATTACTGATACTCATATGTTGATTACAGTAAGAATTAATGCTGTCAAAAACACATCTACAGTAGAATACAGTACAGTACAATGTACCAAAATGATGAATCAGAGATAAACTAAGAAAAAATTCATGCATCTCCATTTATTCTTATATTATTGTTTAGTACAAAAATGTATTTTATAAATAATATGAAAAGACAAACTTACACACAGCACAGTCTTATAACTAAGTGACGGAAAAGAGCAGCCAACAACAAGTGTTGGGTATTTACGCCTAAATACAGGAAAGACGAAGAAACAAAAAAATATATATATAATGATTATCTGTAAATATGTGCTGCTGTTGTCCATATGAAGCAGAAAAATGAGTGAAGTGTCTCCACAATGCAGTATCCATGCACAAAAAAATATAAGACTTTCCCGAGAGCACAGAAGTGTCGTCAGTGTCGGGGCTGTGCTTCCAGGAATCTCCTCAAACTCACTGTACAGGTTAAATCTGACTTGTTTTGAGATCAAGAGACATTTAGATACAATATCTAAAATAATTCCTACAATAACAAATTTCTACATCTAAGCAGGTTTTGATAGAAATATATCCATATTACTGGATCCAAAATTACAGTACATAGTTCACAAATCCTTAATATACACATTTGTGAGGATGCCACATTTCACTATAGAACTACAGTATAATGCAATACTGCATACAGGACATTACCTCCAAGCAGAGAGCAACCACAAATAACACACAAAATTACTAACTCGAGAATTCCTAGGGGTGTATTGGGAACTGTTTGCTAACATTTGCAAAATTCTGTGAACAGAACTAGGCAAAATTCCCTTTGAAATTCAACTGTTGTAAAATCAATCATTATAAATAATATGAATAAATAGAAAGAATAAGTTTTCTACAAAATTAACAAATGAAACTTAGTGCAAGAGCCAGTATGAGCAACTTGAGCCCAGTCCCTAATTTTCTAGAATCCTATTTTATGTCATTTATGTTCCCAGAAAGATTTAAATCTCAATTATTCATTCTAGACTAACAATAACAAATATACACACTAATATATTATACAACTTTAGGTCAGTCTACAATAAATATTTTGATTTTTCTTCAAATTCAACTAAGCTGTAGATACAAACTGGAAACTCCTAACTCAAAGATACTGCCCAGAGTTTTATGAGAATTATTGTGAAATGTAACATTCACAATAACAAGTAATTTACAATTTTAATTCTCTTCCATCACATACAATGTACAGTACTGGTCCTTTGAAAAATAAACCTATATTGTGATATTCACAAAAATGCCCACGACTTGCTGTATGGTGCCACCATTCACCCACTTACAGCCTGTCAATATTATTGCATGTAATGAAATAAAATAATTATTAACCAGTCACAACCTTTATACTGACTATCAGTTATCTCATCTTTATGATCATTCAGTTTAAAATCCCTGCTTCAAAAGTTTCTCTCATAGACTTGAGCATATAATTCTTCCTAATGGCACTATCAACTTCAGACATTTCTTTCAGTATCTCCTCCAATGCTGAGACTGCTTTTAAGGCTTCTTGACGGGTGCCACTAATGCTAATACTTTCTGTGGTCTGATGATGTTTGGCTATTGTCTCCAAAACAGATAACATCCTCGTGCAGTGTGGGGAAGCTAAAATCTCTTGTAGCTTTATGGCACTACTGCTGGAGGAATTTGTTGAGATGGGACTAGCATTAATGGATTCCTGTTGTTTTGCATCGAGGTGGAGTATGGTTGACCCTTGATACATAGTTGCAGACGATACCAATGACCTAACCGATTCAATACCTAGGTTGTAGTAAGTGACCAATGCACACACCTCAAGCACTGCCTGCTGTTGGCAGCGGTGAGCAAACTGTTGCAATAAGTGATGTTTTTTTGACGTATCTTGATCAGTAACTTCGTATTCACAAATGGAACACCGCTGATTAACATCAACTTTTGCAGGAGGAAAATCAAATAATTCACCATTCACTAACCTCCCATTGACCTGAGATTCTTTTTTGGTTCTTGGACTACCTCTTGCAGTTATAGGCACTACTTTTTGTATATCACCAACATTTTTTACATTTTCTTTCAATTTACTTTCACTCAAATCTGCATCAATTTTCTCAGTATGATCTGAAAACGATGTCACACCACCATCCTTTAGTGGGGAAGTAGAGGCCATGTCTTCATCACCGGCAACATTTTCCTTGCTACTTCTACGACCTGTCACAACAGCCTTGCGTGGAGGTGTTTCGGCAATTAATATTATATCACTGCTATCAACCACTTTCTCAGGAAGGCGAGTATCAAGAGGAACTGAATTTCTACTTGCTTTCTTTAGTGATCGGCTATCCTGTCGATTTGATGCTCGCTTATACTTGACCAAACGGCATGAAGTTGTGTGTTTTCGCTGGGTACCTTTCAGGGCAAAAGTTAAATGGCAGTGTGGACACTCAAAAAGATGGTCTTCTGCTTCCATAAGACTCATCTCAAAGGCAATAGTAACACAATCCTGTTGGTGATCTTCTAGTGAGGCGACAGACCCAAACCTTAATCCACAATCAATACACATAAGTTCATTAATTTCCATTTTGTTATTACTTCCACTTTTCTTTCTTTTATTACTTTCACAATTCTTTTTTGGCGGGTTACTAAGATTAACAAGTGGTTGACCAACGTTTTTTACTGGATTGGCCAACTCATGTACGTCTTTGGATGGCACTCCGGATGTTGATGCCGCTCTTTTTCTTTTTTCTGGCTTCTTTTGTGATGCACTGACTCTCAATTCTTTTACTTCACTTGCAGCAATAACTTCTGGTGGTGGATCTGGCATGCCAAATGATTTAGTTTTCAACAAGATTTCTTGCGTTGACTTAATTCTCCTCTTTCTTGGCTGTGGAGGCTTCTTGGGTCTACCTTTTGAAGGAGGCAACTGTTGTTCGGTATTCAGTGATGATATACCAACATCCTCACCTTGGACTTCATCAGTCATTAATCTTAACTCTGGTGGAGACTGAGTTTCTTGCAGCTGCACTAGCACAGATGACCTGGTGGGAATGTCTTTTATTTTCTCGACTGATGATCGACGTCGCTTGATCTTAGCAGGCACTTGCTGGGAGAGGGTCACGCCTCCTTCACCATTAATATCACTATCAGGAAGATCTGAGGTGCCTCCTATATCTGGCTTAAAAATATTCATTGGTTCTAAAACTGGCATTGTGTTAGGTATTAAAGAATTGGCAGTTGTTTTAGAGGACTTAGCCACTTTTGTCTTACCCTCTGAACTATCATGGTTTTGTTGGAGAGAAGGTTTCAGCACTTGTTTGGCTCTTATTCTCTTCTGGGTTGTTCCTTTCTCTTTGGGCTGATGATTCAAGTGACAATTTTCATGGTCTATACCTTTTACTTTTGAAACTTTAATTAAACTTGGCATACTTACATCCTTTTCAGTATCTTTGTCAGAGGAGGTTAAGGGTATTTTTTTCAGCTTCTTTGGTGGTTTAGGTACATCTGACAATTCTGATTCACTAGCAGTGCTACCTGTATTCATTTCTATTATTGATTTCATCAGATCTAATTTCTTCCTTGGTTTTTTAACTGTTGTTTTACTTCTACCAGTCTTCTTAGCAGGCAGTGGGACAAACCCTTCAAAACTTGAAGATTCAGAATCATGACCAACTGATTCCTTTATCAACGAATCTTGATTTTTTGCTGTTAAAACTGTTTTCCCCTTCAGTAAGGGTTTCTTTAATTTTTGTAGTCCAACATCTCGTGTTGAACCTTTGTTGCTTTTCCTTGTGTTTGATGCTGCTTTTTTCTTATTATTGCTTTGTAGAGCAAGAGCGGAGAGTGGAAGATCATCTTCATCATCATCATCAGTTATATTTAGTGAGAGATTCTTAACATTATTTGTGTCCTGACTGAAAGAATCCAAAACTGCAGGAATAATTTTCTTTTTCTTTTTTCTTTTTGCTGTTGAAGGTAAAGTCACTGAGCTATCTTCAACCATTTTTCCTTTGAGGTTATCAAGTGGGTGTTGAAGAATGGCATTAGCTGATGAGTGAGACTTTGATGGTTTCTTTTTCTTTGTCACTTTCCCAACAATATTTTCAACTTCAAGGGTAGACTCCTCACCCGCTGGAGCTAACATTGTATTTAACGTCATGTTCTTTTTCTTAGAGACTGGAAGAGCCATTACTTGTGAATTACTTGGCAGCCTTGGTACTGATGTTACTTGTACACTAGTCTGCAGTGCTTCACTATAACCCTCTTGCGATTTTACAGTCCTTTTCTTTTGTATTTTCTCTGTATGGAGATAACCATCTGTTTGCAGAGCCACACTGGAAGTATTCTGTAAGGTAACACACTTCTGCTTCTGAACAGATTCTTCAACTCCTAGACGCATTTGAGTCACAATTTCGTCTTTAACTAGAGATTTTGCAATCATTTCTTGACACTCTTCCTTAGCCTTTTCAACATACACTTTTGGTTGCACCTGCTTAACACCTTTCCTTTTCTTCTGAAGTTTCCCAACAATACCTGGTTCTTCTTCCAGTACAGTAGTACTAGAAGACAACTGATCAGGTAAAGTTGCACTTTTCTTTTTCTTTGACACTTTGTTCACAATTTTGTCTTCTTTCCCCTCAAGGTTAGCACTAGAAATATTCAAAGACTTCATATTTTCTTTCATCTTTGGTAATTTTACTTCACTTTCAATGCTGTCTTCTTTCCCCTCAACATTTTCACTATCAGTATTCATCATGTTGTCATTGTTTTTTCCCTTTGTAATTTTTACTTCATTGTCTATAGTATCACTACTTGGGACAGACAAAAAGGGCATGTTTGTCTCTTTATCATTACCAGGGTCTTCAAGTTCCACCTCCTCCTCCAGCTTCTCTTCTGAACAACTGTCTTCACTGTATAGTGTATCTGTCAGAGGAGTACTACTCTCTCTGGTGTTGCTTCTTGTGCCTTTTCTCTTTTTCCTAGGAGACCAAGGAACTCTTTCTACAATGCTGTCCACCTCCTTCTCAGACACATCATCCTCGGTTTCAGATGAACTCTCAAAGGGAACATATGTATAGTCATCTTGATTCTCATAGTTGGCAACTTTTCTTTTTCTTTTTGATGTGATTGGTAACTCTTCTGAAAACTCTTCTTCTTCCTTCTCCAAGTAATCTACTTTTTTTTGCTTTATATCATCTACGTCATCTAAATCAGAGTTGTCATCCTCTTTTTTGCCTGAAGAAAAGCAAGTACGGAATGAGTAGCGAGTATTTATTGGAATTCTCTTGTTCCTTAGTCCCATCCTTCCCCCACAACGCCTTCCACTCCGGAAATTCCGAATCACTTCGGGCTCAGAGTCATCAGAATCCTCACTGTCTTCACTAGAGGAATAATAAACTTGTTTCCTTGTCTTTGGTAACTGACTAACCACCATTTCTTTTATTTCCATCTCCTTAACTTCAGGAACTTCTTGTGTGTTAGACTTTGTTCCTTGGGGAAGACTTAGTGTTTCATCTTCAAATAGGTCCACTTCAGTTTTTATAAACTGATGAACCTCTGTGCTTTTCATTGCCTCTAAATTCTTTTTCTCCACATCAGCCTCTTTTGTGTCCAACCCTGGATTAACTACTGGTGCTGGTATATCTTTAATTTTCTTAGGCCTTGACTTTTTTTCTACCACTAAACTTTTAAGAAGGCCTCCAGGTGCCTGCAGGTCAACATTCTCCCCCTCACGCCCAGATTCTGAGTCAATGGACTTTCTAGTTTTACCACTCACTTTCTTTGGAGGCTTTTTGTCCCCTTTATCCCCAGGTTTCTCTATCATTCCAATATTTTTACTTAATACCGACTTGATTTTTGTCCCAATGCTCTTTTTACCAATGCTCTGTTTTCCCGTAACAGCTTTGTCTTTCTTGACCATTCCCTCCTTTTCCATTGGTCCTGAGGACTTGATTCCATTCTGCTTTGCATAATTTTCAATAGTTTTTGTAGAAGGGACATTCTTAATAGCTTTACTGCACACTTTCTTGGCTGGTGGCTGCTTCAATTTAACTCCACTAATTTTTTTATGAGGCTGTGTTTCATTGCTAATATTTTCTTTTTGCTTCTTGGTTTTCTTTATTTTGTCGATAACTCCATTAATTTTCTTTTCTGTCTGTGACTTCTTGCCAGTGTGAGAACCTTGTTTATCACCTTCTTCCTGCTTTGTCTTTTTCTTGCTGCTCTTTACATCACTAACAATAATATCAACTCCTGAGACAGGCACACCATATGGCTTGCTTACCACACTCTCTGCTATATTTTCATGAACACTTACACTTGTAACAACTTTTTTAACATTTTTCTTAGATTTCTCTTTAACTATGGGCTCATCATCAGTAGTGCCACTAGCTTGTTTAGATTCTTTAACACTATCTAAACTAACTTTCTTTACACTACTCTTTTTACCTACTTGTAATTCTTCACTGTTTTGAGTTCCTTCGACTTCACTTTTAGTGTCTTTTTCACTCTTACCGACATTTTTCATATACTCCCTTTTCTCTTCTTCTTTAATACTAAAATTTTCTTTAACTCTATCACTATGTCTAGTCTTCCTCAGTCTTCTGGTCTCTAATGCCTTTTTCCTCAGCTTCATCCTCACAGTGCGTCTACCGGGAAGTCTAAACGTGTTACTACCGGAACCTCGGGATCCTGTAATTATGGCCTTGAGTCGGTTCTTCAGCTCCAGGTTATCAATAGAGCCCACTGCCAGCTCCAGGCGCCTCTTCACTCCACAAGAATGGATGGAGGTTGTAGATGTCCGGTCATTTTGAGGGGTGCTGAGGCCAGATGACCCTGAAAGCATAATACTGTGTAATATTTCATTTTTCACTGGTTATGGTTTTTTAAAGAAGGTAGGTTAGACAGCACAAACAACAGATACACAGTGGATGAAGATGATCCCCAAATGGATCCTACAGGAAATATTATTATATACGTAGATGACTAGGGCCGGATTTACCTACTGTGGGCCCCAGGCCAAACTCATCAGCGGGCCCCCAAATTTATAGAAGATACTGACTGGCTGAGCGAGCTGTCAGCAAACCAACGGTAACCCTGACACGTACTGAACGTGAAATGATCCTGTCCTTCACACGTCAAGGTGCTGAAGGTTTCTTGAACTTTATTCTCTTTCTCTCTCTCCAGTATATATGTATGTACAAGGTATAGATATAGATAGATAAATAGATAGATAGATCGACGGTGGGACACGGACATTTAAAAAATGTACAGTCAATCCTCATATTACGCGGTTAATGTAACCCGGAGGGTACCGCGGAAAGTGAGAAACGCGTAAAGTGAATAACATAACATATGGGATTAATTGAAATGGAGTCCGGGCCGATCCCCAAACTCCACTTTTTGACGACACACAACTATGTTGTAGTAAAAATATTATCTTAACTTTATGATGGCATGCACACACAATTAATAATTAAGAGAAATATCAATAATATTAGGTTTTTTAACACTTACATTAGTAGAAAAGATGGCTGGGCACACGGGGATGGGCGGTTGGTTCCGAGGCAGAGGGCAGATTATTGGCCCTCACCTGTATCAATTGTATCACTATCCACCACAGAGGCTTGCAGGGCCTCTTTGTCAAACCCCCCAAATTTCATATAAGTCCATATCCTCACTATAATTATCACTATCACTGACTTGGGCCAGCTGTAGTGGGTGGCGGGTGAAGAACTGGTAATGTTTTGATGACTGGGCGGCCTTGTGCGCACCATTTTCGCGCCTCTTACACAACATGGCGGATGGCGGGAGGTTTGGATCCAAAAATGGCGCGGCTTGCCAGCCGCTCTCCGCGTAATGGGGTTCACGACCGCGGAATGTGAGCATGTTAGGTTCTGGCAAGGCACCGCGTTAACGGTGAAACGCGGAATGTGGGACCGCGTAATATGAGGATTGACTGTGTATATATATATATATATATATATATATATATATATATATATATATATATATATATATATATATATATATATATATATATATATATATATATATTTTTTTTTTTTTTTTTTTTTTTATTATCTTATTTTATCTTATTTTCTTCATTTTACTATCGGGCCTAGTCTGTGGCCCACCTGAGAACCACCCCATGGCCCACCAGTGGGCCATGATCCACCAGTTGAAGACCACTGTGGGCCTATACTTATTGTACAGGGGCCCCATACTCTGGACCCTATACTTATTGTACAGGGGCCCTTATGGTTGTGAATATATTATATAATGAAATACTCGGTGTACACTTGAAACAAGGTTATACGCTGGCACGCTGCGCGACAAATTAGTTTCAGTGGGCCCTAAGCCAATGGCCTACTTGGCCTATTGGTAAATCCGGTCCTGTAGATGACACTAAAAAGTTTCCAAGAGATTAATAAGCAGAAAAGGCTCCAGACAGAAGATTGTAGAAGCATATGAAGGCAGCATTCATCTATAAACTGTGATGTGTTTTATATATGAATAAAGAAAAGAAATTTGCTGTAAACTTAAAAGAACACTTATCACCAGTACTGTACTTCATCTTAATAGACAGTCACATATTTCCTTAAGAGAATGCGACAGTAAAACTTTCCCAGTGGCTAACCTAACCATTCACCTGACCAAATTATTTCTCTCTATACATGGCCTGCCTATAGCTTGGATGGCCATTATGTAAATATGGTATACAAAAGATTAACAAAACAACAACAAATGTGACTATTCTTATGACTTTAAAACAATAAGCAAATAACAACCATAAGAAAGCATATAGCATAATGTTGTGGATATGTGTGATTTATTGAGATGGTTGCATATGTTTTCTCTCTCACAACCATTCAACTACTGTCCCTTCATGCATATTTCATTTAATAATGTTTAATTTCATCTCTAAAATAACACCATTACACTGTTACTTGATAAAGGTATGCTTGGCTAATCACTGGCAACTTTTTTCTACCCATTATGCATGATTTAGGGCAATTTTTACGGAAATATAGTAAACAACTTTTGCTACAAGCATCTCTATGTACACTATCTAGTAGGCTCTAGATGACCACACATGATTTGAATATTTTCTTATGTATCTTAAAATATATTGTAAAAAAAAAATTTATATTTTCAAATGAACATTCAATATTTCTCTAAACACAACTATAATATGTACAGACAATTTTAGACAGTTTGCCGTTTTAACCCTTTCTCTGTGAATCCTGAACAGACAGCTGTACACCCAGTGCGAAGGAAAAGTTGAAAAATAAAAGACCTTCCAAAGATGTGTCATGCATTGTAAAAACAAAACAAAAAATACAGTATATTTGACACACACAACTACGTATACCATATTTTATGTCACATGAGACATAGCCTCATTTCAGCAGGGAATATTTAGGAAAAGAACTATTTAGTATACAGTATGCCCGGAAAATTTGCGGATTTTTATTTCACGGTCCTCTATTATTCGCGGATGTCACCAAGAATGTCTGTGGGTAGTTTTAAAGTTGCCGGCATTTTTGCGGCTGGGACAGGGAGCCATTTGTTCTAGGGACAGTAATTTCCTTTACTTGTATTGTATATACAAGTACAGTATTTGTGTGTGTGTGTCTACACACACACACACACACACACATATACAATACAGGTGTACAGGTAAAAGAAATAATTGTCCTGAGGGCAAACACATAAAAGGAATATACATTTCTTTGTTCACAAGTGAAAATGTACCCCCTACCCCCAAGTTCAGCAAATGTTATTTGCGGATTTGGCGATTCGCGGCCATTTTGAGAACCCAACCCCCGCAAATTTGAAGGGCCTACTGTATTTAAGTATTTAATGTTTTCTCCTATTAATATGGAACATGATGCAGTAAGTGTATGAATGAAATAAATTTTCAACAATAATACCCCCCCCCCCCCCCCCCCGTGGCCACAGTGCTCTTAAAATGAGGCTAAAATACCATAAAATTATATTTTTGACACCATCCTTGTTGATATGTTATTACCAAATTGTTGTTATGATCACTACTCGTTGTACTAATGTCCATCCTACGGTACGCACTGCAAAGACCCCAAATGGCAACTGAATACTCATCTTCGTTGTACACCAATAGATGGCATTACATGGTGATGGCTATTGGCATTTCTTTCAAAAGCTAAAGGATGATTTATAATAAAAATTATAAATAAATGTGGCAGGTATGACATTTATATATACTGTAGTAATGCTTGCAAGAGTTCAGAAACAGTTACTGATCAGTTGGGAAAAGTTGTGTGCCGATTATCATCTCGGGGTTATCCAGCTTTAATATTTACAATATACTGTAATTCCTCTTTTAATTAATTAAAAGTAATGATGATGATGTACCGTAATAATAATAATAATATATTTAAGCAAACAATAAAATCTTTATTCGGGAGTTAGGCTACTGGAGACAGCATGGGGGATTCATCAGCCTGCAGGAGACCTACTACTTCACAAACTGAACACAGTGATTTTTATAGCCATTTTTTAAGTGCATCTTATATGCCGTAAATACAGAACAAGCAAACACATTTTTTTCATCTTCAGAGTTAAGTGAATTTACAGTAACTGACAGAGGAGCTTATACACAAAAATGTTATATCTGACACTGTCATAGTCAGGTGGGATTACCTGGATAGGAAATTAATGGTACTGTATTCAGGTAATCTAACCCGAATGCACATCTGTTACTGGCCCTGACTGAGAAGACACTGGCAGGCATAGAGGTAATTTGTGGGTCGGGTCTCGTGGCCACCTCCTTACATGCCAGTTGATCAAACAGGATTAGTCTATCTGACAATAAGTTTCAAACTATGGGTGGAAAAATTATTACCATATAAGGTGCGGCAATTGCACTGACATTTTTTACTGCATAGGGTGCGGCAATCGCATTGAAAGGGCTAATGTACAAAAAAAATAATAATAAATAAATTGAGGCAATACAGTGACCCCTCGTTTAACGAACGCCTCGGTTAACGAAATTTCGGTTAACGAACAGCCTTCCATAAGGATCTTCAATTCGGTTAACGAACAAAAATTCGGTTAACGATTTCTTACAAACCGACCTCAACATGTTTTCGCTTGCACTGACCGGGCAACCAGCTTTATTATCAGTCCGCCAATAAATTAATCGGTTCTAGGGCTTAAATTCCTTACTATTTTAGTAAGTATCAAGAAGTTTATACTATTCAATAATTCTAAAAGTTTAATATTAACTTTTTTAGTCATTTTAACAATTATTGAACATAATTGAAAGTAAAGTGACTAGTTTAATGCGCGGCATCCAGCCTCTTAACACAGCAAACAGGCGTTAGCCTCTCTCTGTTTTCACTGGAGGTAACATCTTGCTTGAGACTCTTTTCAACTAAATGCTTTTTTTCTGTGTTTCCAAGCAAATTATTGGTCATTTAAAATATATTTTACATAGTGACAATATATAATGCAGTGCAGTGTTGATTTAAAGAAAATAATCTTGAATTACACCAAGAGAGCTAAAATTTTATGGGTGAAATGGCGCCATGGGGTGACTTCTCTTCCACCCCAATGCCTTCTCTTCTTCCTTCTCCTCCATCCCCATTCTAAATCCCATCATCATCATCATCATCATCATCCAGGAGCTTTCTACATACACACCTCAAAGTAAGTGAACTTTTCTACCATTTTTGTTGAATTTAGGAAATTTTCGGTGAGCTGGAACCAATTACCCAAAAACCCATTGAAACAATGGTTTTGGTTAACGAACGACCTTCTGGAACGGATTTAGTTCGTTAACCGAGGGGTCACTGTATTGAGGTAATTTCATTAAATTGTATTGGGATAATTCTTTGTTACAGACTACGTATTATGATGGACTCGGAGCCCGACAACATAAAATTAATAAGGGTTCAGTCTACAGTATCTATGTTGCATCATGAAAAATTTGAATATTCTAAATGCTTACTGTACACTACCCCCACATTAATTCAACAAAAAAGGAGCTCTGAGCCTCCCGAATTACCAAAAAATGAGAAGTAACCGAGTTCAGAATGTTTTGACATTATTCAACAATTTTCAAATTTTTGTGTTCGATTATTCATTCGTTTTATGTTCTGTTTTTGCACTTTATTCAGATCATTCTGAAGATTGTTCCTCATTATTCCAACCAACAAACATACTCAGTTACCATGCCTTGGCTGCCACATAAAATATTCCATCTATAATTACAGTGTACTGTGCAAACAAATATTTTATTAATGTACATAAAGTAATAATAAAGTAAATAGTACAGTAATAAATAACTGTAACATTTACATTTTAAGGTGAGGTGATAATATGCAGATGATATATAAATCCAGGGAGAATGCAAGCATCCAACATGCATGCTGCACGGGTAGTAAACAACTGGGTGCTGCCAGACATAGGGGCAGTCATGATGCATTAATAGTTTATGTGCAGTTTTATCACAAGCTGCATTAATTTTCTCACCCAAAATCTCGCAAATCTTTTAGATTTTTATTTCCATCAACACAATTAACAATATTACTTGAAAACTTGAAAACTTCTGCTTTAAAGAACTAAACAATTCAACTGATGAGGTGGCAACAGCACGTAACTTAGCGCTTGTGCTAATGACACACTCTTACATGATAGCAGCATGACCCAAGCCTGAGTGGCAAGAGCATAGATGAATCAATGAGACTGAAATTTCAAGCCCGCCCAGGATGCCACGTGGTCAGAATTGACGAGAAGCGACAGGCCTGAATTTTCAAGCTGGGCACAATGTGACTTTTTGGAACCGTTCCATTACTTAGGATTAATTCCAAATTCAAATCTGAATTCATAAAAAAATAATAATACAAATTGAGCCAAAACCCTAATTATAATGATCAGAATTAACAAGAGTATACAGTAGAACATCGATATAACACAAAATACATTCCAGGAGAGGTCGCTTTTAATCAAATTCGCACTAAATCAAAGTGTCATTTCAATGGAATAATTTAGTTTGGTACTTGAGAGAAACACAAAATTCCTAAGAATTTTATTAACTAATAAATATGAGAAAAATATATGGCGTAATGATATACTGTATACCGTAATAGTGGAGACATTCTGCTTACAGTGGCCGGCCTGACATAAATGGAGGACGTTGTTGGGTGTTAATGGATTAGTACCACAGGAACCAAATTTTACCAGGGAGTGCTGAATATTAATTCTGGTGCCCTAGATACTCTGTGGTGCTTTATACCCAAAATAGTAGGGTGCTACAGCACCTTCCCTTCCTACATGTAAGTACTGGGTGGAGTGAGCTAGGACACACCAGACTGACCAAGCATGGAGTGCGATGCAGCGAGTGTTACCCACATGGCCAAATGTGCCGATATTTTCCCAGATTATTTTATATAACTCGGCATTTCCCAAGTTATTTTTTAATAAATGCCGAGACCATATGCAGTGGTCCCTCGGTTAACGAACGGTTCGATTAACGAAATTTCGGTTCACAAATTAGCTCCCATAAGGATTTTCAGTTCGATTAACAAACAAAACTTCGATTAACAAAATCCTTACAACAAACACGTAATGTTGTGCGCATCAGGTGATCGGCTAGTCCGCCAAACATTCGTTTCTAGTGAAGTAAATATTAAGAAAGTTGGTCTCTTGAATATTTCAGCATTTTTTATATTAGAATTATTGGTCATTCTGAAATTTAGTTAACATATTGATAATATACAGTGCAGAAATTATTATGAAGCATGAAGACGGCATTAGAGCCAATGCACTCTGTAAAGAATATGGCATGTCATCATCGACTGCCTCTGCAATCAGCTGTTTGATATGTAAACAAAGCTGCCAGTAATACGACATACACACCTCAAAGTAAGTTAAAATACAGTATTATATTGTTTTTTATTTATTATTGTACAGTATACTGTACAGTACAGTGGTCCCTCACGAAATTTCGGTTAACGAATTACCTTCCATAAGAATATTCAATTCGGTTAACGAATTCCTCTCAACATGTTTTCGCTTGCTCACCAGCTGGAATATTAGTCCGCCAATATAGTAATCGGTTCTAGGGGTTAAATTCGTTCCCATTTGAGTAAATATCAAGAAGGATGTACTATTCAATAATTTTCCAAGTTTTATATTAAAATTTTTAGTCATTTTAACAATTATTTAACATAATTGAAGTACAGGAAACTAGTTTTTAGTCTGCCAAACAGCCACTCAACTCACCAAACAGGTATCAGTTTGTATCTCTGGTCAGTAGAGGTAACATCTTGCTTGAGACTCTCTTGAACATAAACTATTTTTACATTTTTACAGGACAATTATTGGTCATTCTGAAATTTATTTTACATATTTACAATATATAGTGCAGTGCAGTGTTAATTTAAGGAAAATAATCTTGAATTACACCTAGTGAATTTAAAATTTTATGGGTGAAATGACGGCATGAAGCATGGGGTGATTTCTCTTCCACCCCCACTTCCTTCTCTTCTCCCTTCTCCTCCACCCCCACTTCTAATTCCCATCATCATCATCAACCAGGAGCCTTCTACATACACACCTCAAAGTAAGTGTACTTTACTGCATTTATTTTTACTTTGTATGTAATTTTCGGTGAGCTGGAACCAATTACCCAAAATCCCATTGAAACAATGGTTTCGGTCAACGAAATTTTAGGTTAACAAACAACCTTCTGGAACGAATTGTGTTCGTTAACCGAGGGACCACTGTACTGTACAGTGGTCCCTCGGTTAACGAGCACAATCCGTTCTAGAAGGTTGCTCGTTAACCGAAAAACTCGGTAACCGAAACCATTGTTTCAATGGGATTTTGGGTAATTGGTTCCAGCTCACCGAAAATTGCCTAAATTCAACAAAAAAGGTAGAAAAGTACACTTACTTTGAGGTGTGTATGTAGAAGGCTCCTGGAGAAGGGAGAAGGGAGAAGAGAAGGCATTGGGGTGGAAGAGAAGTCACCCCATGGCGCCATTTCACCCATAAAATTTTAGTTCTCTTGGTGCAATTCAAGATTATTTTCTTTAAATCAACACTGCACTGCATTATATATTGTCAATATGTAAAATAAATTTCAAAATGACCAATAATTTGCTTGCAAAAACAGAAAAAAAAGCATTTAGTTGAAGAGAGCCTCAAGCAAGATGTTACCTCCACTGAAAAGATACAAAGACTGACGCCTGTATGGTGTGTTGAGAGGCTGGATGGCACGCATAAAACTAGTTTCATTACCTTCAATTATGTTCAATAATTGTTAAAATGAGTAAAAAATTTAATATTAAACTGTTAAAATTATTGAATAGTATAAACTTCTTGATATTTGCTAAAATGGTAAGAAATTTAACCCCTCGAACCGATTACTGTATTGGCGGACTAATACTACAGCTGGTGGACCGCCAAATGCAAGCGAAATCATGATCAGGTTGGCTCGTAAGAAACTCGTTAATCGAGGGATTGCTCGTTAACCGAAGTTAAGAATCTTATGGAAGGTAACTCGTTCACCGAAATCTCGTTAACTGAGGCGCTCGTTAATCGAGGGACCACTGTATTTCGTTTATATTTAATGTTTTGTGAATTTTATTAACGATATACAATACTTTTTCTGTGAGTTGGAACCAATTACCCAATATCCCACTGAAGTAATAGATTCGGTTTACAAAATTTTCAGTTAATGAACGACTCTGTGGAACGAATTGTGTTCGTTTATCAAGGGACCACTGTGTATATATATATAAAATAAGAGATGATAAACACAAAACCCAATCCAGTATAATGCTAAAATGTGGTGAAAACTTACTGTCGCCAGACTTGGCCTTGAGGGGAGTACTGGGCTGGGAGTTGTTGCCGTATCGGTTGTTGGGGACCCCCTGGCCTTTACGTCTCTTAAACCTGAAGATTACAAACTCTTAATTGGGAGACCCTGATACTTAGGCCACATGGAATAATAATAATCTGTACAGAACAGTACTCCACTGCAGTAATAATTACCAAATTATATTAAACAGATCACCTGACGGTCAGACATCCCAAGTTTATTTTCACCTGCTGATTACCATGCTCATTGCTGGATGACAAAATATTTGTCATCCGTTTCACTACACATGGGAGACAGCTTAGAATGGCTAAGATCCCATACTCTGCTAAGCAAAGGGCTCAGCGTACTAACTCTAGCACACAGAAAAATGTTCATTCCCCCTATGTTTTTAACCTGATAGTAATTATTTTTTTTTTGCACATTCTGTAGGTAGAATGGTCTGTACATGTAACTTGGTAATAAAAATTTGAAGAAAATTGCATATATCTACCAGAAAATATGAGTTAAAAATAACCATAACATAGCATACAGCTCATTAGATGATAAAAGTTTTGTCATCAGACAATGAGAAGGTTAAATATCCTAGCATTTAGTAGCACTGACAACCCCAGGTTAGCAGAAAAGTATATATTGTACAAGTAACTATTAGGGTACCTAACTACAGACCCAGTATGAGCACTGTACAATGTGCATATATGAATTTTGGAGTACAGTAATAAAATAAATGATGAGTGTTCAAACACAAAGGAGATATTGGTTGGAGAAGGACATTATTAAGGAAACAGAGAATGCAAAAAACTGCAAAGACAAAATATGACAGAAAAGCATGCAAGGAAAATGAGTGATATCAGAATACTGTACAGTACAATATAGTGAGATTCAGATAAAGGAGTCATGAGGAGAAAACACCAGAACAAATATTAAGATTCTAGATGACAATAAAGAGTACCCCACTTACATGGATACACAAATGGGGAGGTTTCACACAGATAATCTGATCTAGCCAACAGAAATTGGGGATGCTTTATAAATAGTTTCATTTTGAGAATAAGTTAGCTTCCAAAAAAAGTGACTACCGGGTAAAAGCATTTGATCTTACCTGAAGCCCTTTTTGCTCTTCTTCTTAGAGGTTGACAAAAGAGTGAGGCCACCACATTCAACTAAATGGGCATGAAAGACACTGGTGTCCTGGAACTGCATTTTACAAGTACTACAGGTCTTTTGATCCTTCACCTCTGCTGTCTCAGACACATTTGTATCAGAATTTATTGTGCTGGATACAGTTTGGTCCTTGGAAAAACAAGGTAATGGTAAGTGGTGGGGCTGATTAGTAGGAGGCCGATACTGCTTACAGAAGCTAACTGGTACAACACCTTGTCCCTGTATCATCGTATGTGCACACCAAACTGCTGGGTGCATTTCCCACTTATGGTCCATAATATCAGCTAGATCCAAATAACCAGCACCACAAGAACAGCAGATGTATGTGTGAGCCTTGGACCACTCTCCATCTACTACAACACTTGGTTCAACTGGCACAGGTTTTTCTTCTCCAATTCTCTCCTCCTGGTCCCATCTACCTGACTGCATACCAGACCTCGTGCGGGTCAACTGTTGGGGAACCTCCGGGTCTTCAGGTTCCTTTTCTTTTTTAATCTCGTCGTCTGATTTTCCTTTTAATTTTTTCAAAGAATTTTGCTTGCTAGAAGGATTCACAGCTTCTTTCTTTTGCACTCCTTTTGATCTTAATGAAGAAATGCCCAAGACATCAAACAGATTGTCTTCTCGTTTAGCTCGAGGATTGCTACTGTTCCCTTTGCGTCCTTTCTTATTCATTTTCTTTTGAAGTTCCATTTGTATGAAAAAACTAAAGTTCTTTATAATTTCATCATTATCATCATCAAAACATGGCTTTATATTCTTTTTCCCCCTCATATATTTGACAATATCCTTTCCAGGATCAATTTTTGCCTCATCAGGTACTACTGCTTCTTCCATTACATTTTTTAGAGGAAGTTTCAGGTAGCTACGGTCAAGGTTTGTGTCACACACTGTAGAAGCAGTATTCAAGTGAAAATTTTTACCATCCAAAAAGTTAATGCAATTGTCATATATATTCCAAGATATGCCAAAATTCCCTCCTGAAGATCGTGTCACAATGGAAGGATTTTGCAGGTCTAAAGCTTCTCCAGCTGAAGAAGTTTTCTCCTCAGTTTTGTGATAACCAAAATGAGGAATCATGCTTTCACATGGCACTTCCTCTTTACATATACTACAACAATTTTGTATAAAGTGCATAGCTTGTAAGTGATTGGAAAATCCTTTCTCACATGCAAAGTAATAATTGCATTTAAAACAATGATAACTGCTATTATGTATTAATGTTTTCCATTTGTGGAAAGGATATGAATATTTTTTTTCATTACATTCACACGATTCATAACCCGGTCTTACTTGATACACATCTTCATGAGTATTTAAATGAAATCTCACAGCATTGATGTCCTGAGATGCAAAAGGGCACGACCGACACACGTATGAATTATCTTCCAAAGAATCTGTACTCAATGGTTCAGTTATTTCATTAACATCTTTCACTCTTTTTAGCATATGGAACTGATATTCCCCAGTTGCCTTTGCTGGCACAAATGTGTTGCATATATGATATTTGGAGAGGTGTTTCTCTAATGATTCATGCAGCGTCTCATTGCATAATGGGCATTTTGTCTCTAAAACCACCAACTGCTGAGGGTTACAATCTCCTACTGTAATCTTATCATCTGGTGTATCAGTTAAAACTTGTTCTTCTCCAACAGGAGCAATACTGGAAGGTGAAACATGGTCCATCACGTCTGTTCGTCCTCCAATACCAACATCTGTTAGGACTGGCAATATGTCATCAACACAAGATGACACTCCAGAACTAATATCATCCATTTGTGAAAAGTTCACTGTGTCTTCAAATGAATGTTGCACCTCTTCTTTCACTGGTGCTAATTGTAATAACACATTACTTTCTTTGTCACCTGCAATGTCATGAGTCTCCTCTACAGGTGAAGTGCCTTGGGTTGTGTGATCATTCATTTCAGAGTCAGAGGACTTTAATCTAGGAGGTACTTCCTTATTTTCCATGTTGTCATATTTGGTAGCTCCACTTTCTATTATACTCCACAGTTTTGAGTCACTTTCTGCAGCAGAAACAGGATTGCCGACAGCCCCACTAGGATCACTATGTACATTTTCATCCAAATGTTGCTCCTCCACATAAAGTGGCTGTACAAGTTTTTCTGTTGTTTCATCAACAGCTGTCAGCCCCACCTGGCTCTGACTAATTTCTGGCTGGACATTAACATTGGTGGATAGGTCTGTCAAGGAAATTGCCTCTACACCATCAAGACAGTTAAGTGAAGATGCAATGGCTCCAACAGGCTGGTGACCCGCTTCAGTGGTAATTTGAGGGAGTTTTTGACTGTCCTGCTCAATGACATTAATAGGTGGGTGGCTGGTTTCCAAAGTGGTTTCAAGGAGTTGCTGGCTGATTTCTCCATAGGTTTCAGCATGCAGGAGACTTCCTTCTGCTATGGTGTTATCAAGCATAAGGATGGTGTCACTTGTTGTTTCACCTAGTGTTTGAATTCCTTCAACAGTGCCTTCAATGGGGAGGTGTCTGACTTCAGGATTGGCTGACACAGATGAGTGGTTGACTTCTGTTTTGTCTTCACCTGTTGAGTCACTAACAGGAGTACTTGTTTCAGATGTTTGGTTGGTGGTTTCACTGTCTTCAACTGTTGGATAGCCAATTTCAGGACTGGCTTCAACTGTTTGGTGTCTGACTTCTGAACTGGTTTCAACTACTGGATGGCTACCTTTGGAACTGGCTTCAACAACTGAATGGTTGACTTCAGAACTGGCTTTAACCACTGGATGGCTGACTTCAGGACTGGCTTCAACCATTGGATAGCTGCCTTCAACTGATGGATAGCTGACTTCAGAACTGGCTTCAACCATTGGATAGCTGAATTCAGAAATGGCTTCAATTGCTGGATGAATAACTTCAGTGTTAGCTTTAACCTTTTGAGTGACTTCAGGAAGGGTCTCAGATGATGTGTAGCTGACTCCAGTTGAGATTTCAGGTAAAGGATGACTTAATTCAGCAGTGGCTTCACCAGTTGTATGTACGACTTCAGTAGTAATTTCAGCTACTGGATAACTGTCTTCAGCTATTGGGCATCTGTCATCTGGAAAGCCTTCAGTTATCAGATGACTGACTTCAGTAGTGACTTCAGCTACTGGTTGTTTGATTTCAGGAGAAGCTTCTGCAGCTAGTTTAATTTCAGCAGGGAAAGCATTTTGACGTTTTACTTCAGCAACTGGATGGTGAATTTCAATACCACCTCCTGGCATGGATTCAGCCTGTACATGGTCAACTTCAGAAACAGCCCTGTCTGGTGGATGACTGACTACACTTGTTTCCCTGATTTCAGATTGTTGCAGTCTTTCTTCAGGTGTGTCTAGTGGTGGCCAGATGTGGTCTACATCCTGGGCTGGGTGTTGTGGGTGGCAAATACTGCCTCCAACTGTGACATCAACCACTGGATGGGTGAGAGCTTGTGTGACATCAGGTACAGGAGAAATCACCTCGGTACTCTCATCCACTGCCTGGTGTAAGGCCTTATATGCAATATTAAAATGAGGAAGGCTGCATTCAGAAGTGGTACAATGTGTTAGGTGGCTGACTTCAGTGGTTTTGGCAGACAGGTGACTAACTTCAGGGATCTCAGTTGATGGGTGACCGACAACAGTGTTCTCAACTGATGGGTGACTGACATCAGTGTTCTCAACTGATGGGTGACTGACATCAGTGTTCTCAACTGATGGGTGACTGACATCAGTGTTCTCAACTGATGGGTGACTGACATCAGTATTCTCAACTGATGGGTGACTGACATCAGTGTTCTCAACTGATGGGTGACTGACATCAGTGTTCTCAACTGATGGGTGACTGACATCAGTGTTCTCAACTGATGGGTGACTGACATCAGTGTTCTCAACTGATGGGTGACTGACATCAGTGTTCTCAACTGATGGGTGACTGACATCAGTGTTCTCAATTGATGAGTGGCTGACATCAGTGTTCTCAACTGATGGGTGACTGACATCAGTGTTCTCAATTGATGAGTGGCTGACATCAGTAGGTTCAGCTAATGGATGGTTGACTTCAGTAGCCTCAGCCGATGGATGCCTGAATTCAGTAGCTTCAGCTGATGGCTGGCTGACTTCAATAGCTTCAGTTGAAGGCTGGTTGACCTCAATAGTTTCAGCTGATGGCTGGCTGACTTCAATAGCTTCAGCTGATGGCTGGCTGACTTCAATAGCTTCAGCTGATGGCTGGCTGACTTCAGTAGCCTCAGCTGATAGATATCTGACTTCAGTAGCTTCAGCTGATGGCTGGCTGACTTGAGTAGCCTCAGCTGATAGATGGCTGACTTCAGTAGCCTCGGCTGATAGATGACTGATTTCAATAGTTTCAGTTGATGGCTGGCTGACTTTAGAAGCCTCAGCTGCTGTATGGCTGACTTCAGTAGCCTCAATTGTATGGCTGACTTCAATAGCTTCAGCTGATGGATGGCTGAAATCAGTAGTACCTGCTGATGGGTGGCTGACTTCAGTGACCTCTGCTGATGGGTGGCTGACTTCAGTGACCCCAGCTGGTGGGTGGCTGACTTCAGTGACCTCTGCTGATGGGTGGCTGACTTCAGTGACCCCAGCTGGTGGGTGGCAGACTTCAGTGGTCTCAGCTGGTGGGTGGCAGACTTCAGTGACCCCAGCTGGTGGGTGGCAGACTTCAGTGGTCTCAGCTGGTGGGTGGCAGACTTCAGTGGTCTCAGCTGGTGGGTGGCAGACTTCAGTGGTCTCAGCTGGTGGGTGGCAGACTTCAGTGGTCTCAGCTGGTGGGTGGCAGACTTCAGTGGTCTCAGCTGGTGGGTGGCAGACTTCAGTGGTCTCAGCTGGTGGGTGGCAGACTTCAGTGGCCTCAGCTGGTGGGTGGCAGACTTCAGTGGTCTCAGTTGGTGGGTGGCAGACTTCAGCAGCCTCAGCTGATGGGTGGCAGACTTCAGCGGTCTCAGCTGGTGGGTGGCAGACTTCAGTGGTCTCAGCTGGTGGGTGGCAGACTTCAGTGGTCTCAGTTGGTGGGTGGCAGACTTCAGTGGTCTCAGCTGATGGGTGGCAGTCTTCAGTTGGCTCAGCTGGCGGGTGGCAGACTTCAGTGGGCTCAGCTGGTGGGTGGCAGACTTCAGTGGGCTCAGATGGTGGGTGGCAGTCTTCAGTGGGCTCAGCTGGTGGGTGGCAGTCTTCAGTGGGCTCAGCTGGTGGGTGGCACACTTCATTAGTGTCAGCTGGTGGGTGACAGACTTCAGTGGTGTCAACTGGTGGGTGGCAGACTTCAGTGGGCTCAGATGGTGGATGGCAGTCTTCAGTGGGCTCAGATGGTGGGTGGCAGTCTTCAGTGGGCTCAGCTGGTGGGTGGCACACTTCATTAGTATCAGCTGGTGGGTGACAGACTTCAGTGGTGTCAGCTGGTGGGTGGCAGACTTCAGTGGTGTCAGCTGGTGGGTGGCAGACTTCAGCATCAGCAGCATTACTGTATGGGCTATTGAATGTTTCAGTGGTAACCTGTTGGCTACTAACTTCAAGAGAACTTTTGGGGAGGTCTACTTGTGTAGCTGCAGAGTGTGTCTCTGTGGTCTCACAAAACAGAGAGGGTAGGTAGCTGATTTCATTACCAACTCTACTTGGGCAGCTGGCCTCACTTGTGGTATCAGTAGTGTGGCTGACATCACTGGCAGAAGAATGTTGGTAACTAATTTCAGGTGAAGTAGCAGATGACTCACCAACTTCAGTATCAACTGGTGGGAGGTTAACTTCAGTAGTGGTAGCTTGTGCTTGGCTAACCTCAGTATGTTTAGCTGGTGAGTAGATCATATCAGTAACTGTAGTCAATGGATGCAAATCTGCACAAACATCAGATAAATGATGATTAACTTCAGTAACCTCAGTTGGTAGATAGCTGCTGGCCATAGTAACTGTAACTGGAGGTTGATTAACCCTAATGTCAACAGTTGTTTGTCGACTTATTTCAGAAGCAACAACTGGTGAATGGCTACCTCCTACAACCCCAGCTTGTGGGTAGCTACCTTCAGTACCAGAAACCTGTAACTGACTGGCTTCAACATTATCCTGAGCTGGTAACAGACAGTCCTCGATTGTAGCAGCAAGAGATGCCTGTTCTTCTGAAAAAGTGTATGCAGAAATTAGATGGCTGGTCTCTCTAACGACCTCAGCAGGTTGGTAGCTATTATTAACAGTCTCAAATGGTGGACGGATGACCTCAAGGGCTGCCTTGGCAATACTGGGAAGGCCATAATCAGTTTCATCCACATTATGACAGTCATTCTCCTGTAATGTGTCTTGAATGATTGCCTCTGTGCCCAAGGAGGTACCTTCACACAAAGACTGAGCGAAGTCTTCACTTGCTCCACCTGAGGGATGACAATTATTTTTTGGACGTCTGTATTCCGAAACATTCCTGAATGAGCTGAGGATATCTGGAGAGGTAGACTCAATATGAGGAGAGACTTTGTCCGAGGTAGTGAAAATTTGAGAATGGGGCGCACTGGTGTTCCATTCTACTTTAGAAGAACTCTGATAACTAGAATGGTCTATGGAATCATGCTTTGCTAAGGGCACAACTGTGGAAAAAAGGTTAGGAGAAACAGCTGAATTCTCTGTAGTACTTGATATAGATAAGGAACTTTTCACATCTGTGATAGGCACTTTTGAAAAATCTGCCTCCTCTAAGGTGGATTCAGCAGAAAAATCAGTATCAGTTGTAGGGATTTCTTTGGGTGGGGTGCTGTCTTTCAGGTTTAGAAGTGTTATAGGACAACTCTCTTCAATGGCAGCTGCTACAGGTTTACTCTTCTTAGTTAGTTCTGATAGTGATTCAGAAATTTTGGGAGTGGAGTCTTGTGACAGACTCGCTTCATCACTACATAATTCTTCAGATGAAGAGTATTTTTCTTTGGCAAGTTCTAATAAAGAAGAATGATTATCATTAGTGGATTCATTACACACATTTTCTCTGGAAGGTACAGAAGATCTTGCTTCCTCATTTAGCTTACACAAAGTCATTGCAAAATTTTCTATGTTAACAGGTTTAGTTCTAACCTGATCTTTGGTAACTACCCTCTCAGATGCTGATACATTGTCATTTTCAGGTAAAAAAACAGCCTTTATCAGTGAACCCAATACTAAATTTGAGTCATCCTCAGCCTGCTCCTCCACACAATAATTGTTTTTCACTGTCACTGAGCTGTGAATAGTAGGGTGTTCTGATGATGGTACTGGGCACTCTTGGGAAGACTTTTCAGGAAAAGCAACAACTGGAAAGCCATCATCTTGTGCTGAAAGAGCTTGAGTAGTTTCCTTTACTAACAACTCAAGTGATTGAGGTACCTCTGTAGAGGGTTCTTTACAGGGAAAAGGATTCGTTTCAGCTACAGATTCTAAAAATGCATGACATTCAGCCACAGCACAGTGAGAAGTTTCATTTGTGTGCTGTAATTTATCTGATTTTGCTTGTGAAAAGTTACCTACATCTTTCCTGATATCATCAAATGAATCGACCATTCTTAGCCATGGTTTTGTCACAGTATGATCAGGCAAATAAATATTGTCACTCTTCTTTGAGACAAAAAAATCTCTATCAGATTCCAAATCAGGCACTAATGACAGCTGGCTGCTTTCCTGTGACGACAGAGGTGGCACACAGCCAAGTTGTAAGGCAGATTTTACTGATGAACTATTCTCTCCTAATGCCGAGTCCCAAATTGGATGGATTTCAAAATGGGTGGTAGAGTTAATTTCATGGCTACCATCAGCAACTGGTTCCAATGACTGTCCACTACTGCATGGACTATCCAGTGTGATTGCACTGGACAATTTGAGAAGCAGGCCAGCTGCATCATCCTCCTCCTCCTCCTCACTCTGTGTTGTATTGCAGTTTTGGGTTTGACTAGAAATGGTTTGAGATCCTGAGATAGGGTTTTGGCATAAATTACTACCAGTATTTGACATACTACAACAAGTAACAGTGCCTAAATCCTCCAGAGGTACCTGTGTGGGTGAGCTAGAGACTACGAGTGTATCTGGTGAAGAAGTTGAGTGAGATGAAGATTGGCCAGTGGGGCCAACAGCACTTAGTAATCCGGAAACTGAGCTAGAACTTCCAAATTCTTTGTTACTATCTGATGTGGCCAACATGCTTGCAAGATGGATGGGTTCTGAATTAAGCCCAGTTAATTCTGAAAGGTTCGTCTCTTGGGGACAACTCTCAGAACCTTGTTTCTCAATGATTGGTTCATTTGGTATAACACTAGAAGGCAATTCACATATACTTTTTGTTAGCAAGATACTTTCACAAGAAACACCCTTCCTAGTTTCAAAACATAATGGATGTTGAACTACATCACCTTTGACATCCTTCAGGTATTTACTCTTATCTAAAGTACCAACCTGTGAAGCAGTTCTTTCTTTATCAAGATCCCTATTAGAAACCTCTCTCAAATTTTTTGAACTCAAATCACTCTTCAATTTTTTGGAGTTTTCTATAGAATGCACATTGCTGCCTTTCACACACTCTTTGTCTAATTTCTCACAAATATTATCAATTTTCTTACTTAAATTCTCACTTGGTAAAACAGACTGGAAACCATCCACAGAATTTGAATTACTTGCCAATGGGGAAGCTGGGAGGCTCTCATCAGATACATCTGATAATATTGCAGCCACTGCATCAGAAATCCTGACCATCAATGTTCTCTGTGATCCATCTGAAGGAGTATCTGAGAACATGGGAGTATTGGAGTTGCTCTGAAAACCTGAGACTGAGGAAAGGCCTGAAGATAGGGAGGGAGCACAGAGCAGGGAGTTTTCATCATCTGAAATTGGTTCCAAATATTGCACACTTTCACAGTCTGTGTTCACAAGAGATGTTGAAACACTTGGTTCATTATCTTTTTTGGGTAAATTTATTCCTTGAGCACTTTTACAAGATATTCGTGCACTTTTATCACATGTACTTTCCACTGGTGTCACAAGCTCCTTTAGTGGCAGATCACTGCCACTAGATGTTCTTGCATCTCTCTCTGTGGATCTCTCACACTTTTCAGAACTTATTCCTTTCTCATACAATACTTCAATATCACTCTCACTGTCTCTAGATTCAACGCATGCACTCTCAAGGAGTTCAACACTATTACTTCTAACACTTTCAGGCTCTGCTGTTAAATCTATAACACTGTCATCAACTGTCACTTTAGCTGCAACTTGCACTGAACTGTCTGCACGTCTTTCCTTGACATGTTCCAAGTTTCTTGAGGTCACATCACAATGAACATTTCCTGAGTCCAGGGTGAGCTGCTGCTCACGTTTACTATGCGAGACCTTTGCAATGCAAGACCCTTGATTACACTGTTGGTTGAGCACACTTTCAATCTGAGCATCCTTAGATGTTCCAGCACTAACATCTAAGCTGCCTACACTCCTTTCTGTTCTAACTACATCTTGACCAAATTCCTTTAATCTAGTTTCTTTATCACTTTTCAGTAAGTTACCAGTCAAGGATGAAATGACATTAACACTAAGATCTTCTACACTTGAACACTTTACAACACATGATTCAAGGATATTGTCAATACTATCATTGGCTTTACTGACATTTGAAAGTATTTCTGACACATTCTCAGGCAAAGCACTTTGGCTTTTATCAGTTTCTTCCAGTGATTGATTCACAACAGTTTCAGGAGTTCTATCACACAATGCTGAAGAGGACTCTTCACCACAGCAAATATTTCCTGAATCACTTTTAACATTTTTGTCCTTAATGGAAGAATCCTTACTCGGATGAGCATTTAAAATTATGGCAGTGTTATTATTATCACATATATAAGGGAGGCTTTGTCCACTCTGGGCAGAAAACTTCATTCCAGAGTTATTTTCAGTTGATAAACTAGAAATATCTTTATGCAAGCATTCCACAGATTTCTCTGGTGTTCTTCCATAGTTCAAAATATTCTGTGTGGAAAAGCTTTGCACTACCTTAGCTCCACTTCGGTTGGCCTCAGTGTGCAGTTTTGTCACCATTTCCTCAAGGGAAATTCTTCTCCTGCCTTTTGGACTTTTAGAACTTCTAGGGGAGGTAAGGGGTGCACCCTTTGTAGAAAAAGGTGCAATACCAAACCCACCAAGAGCTGCCCTTGGACTAACCATTGAGTTCCCTAAAGAGCATAAACTTGATGTTCCAACAGAGGTCTTGCAATCAGGTGAAGTGGTAGGTTTCTCCTCTTGAGTAGATGTAACGATAGTCAACTGCTTGAAACTTTTACCACAGACATTAGGCAGTGAGTGGGTAGGGCTGGCGAGATGAGAAGAGGTGTTAGAAGCTGCAGCGCCTGCAGCACTGCCAGAATTTCTTGCAAATGTGCCATAAGAAGTTGTGCATGGTGTTGGTCCTTCATGATCACCATCCTCACTTTGTGGAGGTGACAACACATGGCGCGGCAAATCAACACCCTTGTTTGGGATGTATGGAGATGCATACACCCCATTGGATAATCCTGCACGTGAGAGGAGACCATTGATGTGGCTACGTCTTGGATGCACAACCTGGCTGTGTTCTTCATACAAGTCTGGAGTGAGGCAGGCATGGCCCTCCCTGGAAGTATTGGAGGCCTTAGAGAACTGACCACAGCTATCAGGTGGCTTGTGGGAAGAAACAGCACCAACTGCTTCTCCAGAAGGCATGTTGCTCCCATTAGAAGGGGAGCACAGCCCACCTGGCTTCATCCTGTTCTTCAATGCATGCCTGAAATGATATCAGATATTAGCATGGAGGTTTATGATCAATTGACAATTCAGTACATAACAATACCTCAAGGCTTTAATAAGGGACCATAAAAATTACAAACAATGAACAGATTATCTAAAAAAAAAAGTCAGAGGGATGGTGAATAAATAAATAAATAAATAATATATATATATATATATATATATATATATATATATATATATATATATATATATATATATATATATATATATATATGCTGATAACCACAAGGAAAGAAGAAAACACGAAGTTCCTAAGCGCTTTCGTATAATTCACATCTTCAGGGGTGAGTACAGACTAAGGAGAAGTACAAAACAAGGTATATATATACAGAGGAGGGTGAGATCAGGTCCACAATGGTCAGGTATTAGGTAATGACCCTACTAATCTTTAAAAAGCACTGCAACAGTCAGTAATCAGGTCAGAGTGTAAGTTGACCCAACCTTCTCACCTGGTTTACAAATCCCCTTAATTACAAAATTGTCCAGTTTGTACATACCATTACTCAATTTCATGTTGATTGCATCCGAAAATTTAAACACGATACCCGAGGCACCGACTCTATACAGATAGTGAAGAAAATAAATTAAGCGAAATAGTAATAACTACTAACGATGTTAGTAAGCAAATAGACAAACTAAAGCCAAATGAGTCATCAGGTCCCGATGAGATATTTGCCAGAGTATTAAAGGAATGTAAGGATTGCTTAGTATGCCCTTAGCAAAGTTGTTTAACATGTCCTTAAAAACAGGTGTAGTACCAGAATCCTGGAGGATAGCGAATGTAATACCTATTTTCAAGAAAGGAGATAGATCACTATCCTCTAACTACCGTCCAATCAGTCTAACATCAATTATAGGCAAATTACTGGAAGCAATCATTTGAAACTCTATTCTAAATCATCTGGAGAAGCACAAGTTGATCAATGATTCTCAATATGGCTTCACAAGCAGGCATTCATGTCTAACTAATCTATTAACATTTTTTTCATCTGTTTTCGAATCAGTGGATGAGGGGCACAATTATGATGTGGTATATCGTGACTTTAGCAAAGCCTTTGACAGAGTCCCCCACGAAAGACTAATAAGGAAAGTGGAGCTCATGGCATTAAGGGAGATATTCTAAAATGGATTAGAGCGTGGTTAGAGGACAGGGAACAGCGAGTGAGCATAAACAGCACTAAATACCATTGGAGTAACGTCACTAGTGGAGTTACGCAAGGCTCAGTACTTGGACCATTATTATAAATTATATACATAAATGACAGATATCGGCATAGACAGCAACATAAGCAAATTTGCTGATGACACTAAAATAGGACGTGTTATTAAATCTGACGAGGACTCCGCAAAACTACAGCAAGATCTAAACAAATTTTTTGAATGGTCTGAAAAATGGCAGATGAAATTCAATGTGGACAAATGTAAAGTACTCAGTATAGGAGATGTAAACAGGGAAACCATATACTAGATGAACAACGAAGTTACTGAGAAATCCGACTGCGAGAAGAATTTAGGAGTAATGATAAGTAGGAATCTTAAGCCAAGTAAACAATGTGCATTTGCTCGAAACAAGGCTAATAAAGTACTTGGGTTCATACAAAGGAGTGTTAGTTACAAGACTAGCGAGGTTATCCTAAAACTACATCTTGCGCTTGTGAGACTTAACTTGGATTAAGCAGTGCAATTCTGATCACCGTTTTACAGAATGGATATGGAATCCTAGGAAAGAATTCAGAGGAGAATGACAAGACTAATCCCTGGCATTAGGAACCTTGAGTACAGAGACAGGCTAATGCATCTTAATTTGCACTCCCTCGGGAGACGTAGAGTGAGGGGCGATATGATAGAAGTGTATAAATGGAAGTCAGGACTAAACAAAGGTACTCAAACTATCCAACCAGGAGTGAACTCGCAACAATGGTCGTAAACTAGACAAATTTAGATTTAGGCGCAAAATAGGTAAACATTGGTTTGGAAATAGAGTAGTGGACGACTGGAACAAGTTACCAAATATCACCATTAACTCGAATACGCTGGATAGCTTCAAACATAGGTTGGATGGATATATGAGCGATAGGGGTTGGGTGTAGATGGGACTGCCCAGTATGGGCCAATAGGCCCGCTGCAGTTTCCTCCATTCTTATGAAGTGTCAGTGCTAGTGATGCTAGTGGAGTGAAATGTAAAAGGCAGAAGTTGGTGATGATCCTGACAAAGAAAATTGAATTATTAGGCAAGTTAAAGGAGGGAATGAGTGCTGCTGCAGCTGGTCGATTGTTTGATATAGGTATAGAGTAGTGCACTAAGGTAGTATAAGTTGCTATTCGCGGTTTTGCCTAATCATGCCATTTCTTGGAACGTAACCCCCGCGAATAAGAAGGGTTTATTGTATATACTACTGTATATGAAGACAAATAATTCTATGTATCTTGGATGGAAGGATAAAAATACTGCATGCCCTTAAGATTCGCGAATAACATTTGCTGACCAGGGAGGGGGGTACATTTTTACTAATGTGCAAAGAAGTGAATATTCACTTTATGTGTTTGCCCTTAGGACAATTATTAATTTTACTTGTATTGTATACAGTATATGTATGTGTGTGTAGACACACAAAACACATGCAAATAAATAATAATGGGAAAATCCTCTCACAAATAAATAATCAGAAACAAGAAAACAAAATGTATTAAAAATGTGAGAGTCTACCCTCAAGTCAACTCCATGCTTTGTTGTTGATTATTTGTGAGAGGATTTTCCCATTATTATTTATTTGTGTGTGTTTACAGACAGACACATATACAATACAGGCAAAAGAAATTACTGTCTCTAGAACGAATGACTCCCTGTCCCAGCCTCGAAAATGTCAGCAACTTTAAAGCTACCCTTAGACATTTTTAAGTACATCCAGGGTGTCATCCGCGAATAATAGAGGTCCACGAATTGTCAGGGCATGCTGTACTTTAATGAGCTTTAAGTCAATAACTTTGGATTGTAAAAAGCTGTGTGTACAGTAAGTACAGGTTCAATGTGTAAAATCTGGTGATGAAGAAACCATATACTACAGTATCTCAATGTTATGCCGAGTCAAGTGATGGGCCTGAGCCAAACCCCCTGTATGAAAATTGTGTGAATACTTATATTACAACAGCAACAGTGTCCTCATTTATTGATGCACCAGGTCTTCCGCAAGTGAGGATAATGTTAATGTTGTAATACAAACATTCACACGATCTCCAGGAAATTTGAAAGACGGTGTGTATCCATTTTTATACACCTGTATTAAGCTCTCAACTATAACAAAAACTGCAATGAAACACATTACAGTTGCATTAATTTGCAGTGGCATTGATAATGGAGGTTGAGCCTGCACAGCAGCTGGTTGGGCCAGTCAGTTGACCTGGCTTGTTAAATCAAATATAAACTTGTTCATTAAATTTCAATACCTTCAAAATATTATGCTCATTACACTAAATTCTTGTTCGTGGTTACTTACTCGGTATGACCCACCTGTAAAAGGTGTCTCATAGGTCACAAACCATAAGAAAATTAATATTCTTCTTTTATTTTATTTTTCAGGTCAGGGAATCATAAAAAATCAATGGAAATGTCAGAGAAATTAACATTTAAGGGGAAAGAGTCAATTTAAGATTCATGTATGGAAAGCTAGATGCCACACTCCAGTTACAAAAGAATTTACCTGACAACACTAACATGCCCAGGTACTGAACTGTATACAATAGTCAATTCTTCTGTCTCAGGGTCATTTTCTCAGTCGTTACACCACCCGATGGATCGGGAACAGCACTGGGTGTGAGGTCTTTCAGTGACGCCACAGGCCCGGTGCATCGGGTTTGCTATCGGGATCGTTTGAACATTTCATAGGGAGTGGGTGCCTGCCCGATGACAGTCCCAATGAATATAAAAACCTTTTTCACCCTCCAAATTTTTATATATTGAGATAGAATACAGCATACAGCTACTCCTCGACTTACGACCTACTCGACTTACGACCACCAGGACATACGACCGTTGCAGTCGTATAAAATATTTTTCAAATTACGTATTTTCGAGTCCCGAAGTTAGTGATCGCGCTGTGTACTGACAAAATTTTCGTTTGTAATTCCCTTTAAAATGGCTGGCAAGCGTAAAAGTGAGAGTTTTGTGGTGTTGAGAAGAAAAAGAGACCCATTTTAGATTTTCTATGTATTATTTTCGCATTTTCGACTTACGACCTGGTCGTCGGTCCCTAACCCCATCGTAAGTCGAGGACTGACTGTATTCAAAACTGACATAAATTGAGTTTGTTGGTGAAAGAAAACTTTGTTTTCATATACTGTACTGTACTCTATGTTCAAAGATTGTCAGTTATTTACAACTGTAATATATTTCCAGTTGACCACAGGCATGAATCCGTGTGTAAACAACACTGTGCCGTGTTATTGTGTCAGCTAACTTGCTCTACGCCAACTGTTGGCCATCCCAGTGTGGCCAACACCCGGTGAAATATAACCTTCAAAACAAACTTCACAAACACTAGAGAATAACAATTTATGTACTGTATCCCATAGATATCCTCTAAACAATTTTATCCCATAGATATCCTCTAAACAATTATATGTTTGTTTGGTCATATGATGTGGGGTTTTTTTTTTTTTGGGGGGGGGGGGGGTGTTACATTTTTTTGTGTGTTTGAGGGAAATATTATTGAAGTACTCAACGCCTGGGTTGTGGTAACAGTGGGCCATACAGCCGATTAGGAAATATTGGTTGCCCTGCCAGGTACATCACGATACCGACCCATCGTATTGCCCGAAGCACGTTCTTCAATGACCTCACCCCACACAAGCGTATGGTGCCCGATGGCAGGGCACACCATCAGACATGATGACTGAAAATACGAACCTAACTGGCTAAGATGAAAAAATCGTGGATTAAGGAAGTTTATTGCATTAGTTTTACCCTAAACCTATCCTAGGATTATCAGAATAGGTTTAAATGATTCAAGTCAGTTGTAAGAAATGGCTTGGTGCCATAGTTTGCTGGCATCCTTCTAATGGTGGGGAAAGAGGGTGCCCCCATCCTCCATGGGGCATTTGTTCCCCCACTCAAATTTGGGTTTTTAAAGTGTGCCGTCACTCTGATATCCCACTACAATACAGTATGTATAGTAGAATTTTATCTTTTACTTCAAAATTTTTTTGATGAAGTGAAGAAGAAATTGTAATTTATACAATACATACTGTATATGGTTGGCTGGTTGGTTGGTTGGTTGGTTGGTTGGTTGGTTGGTTGGTTGATTGATTGATTGATTGATTGATTGATTGATTGATCGATCGATCTGGTGTCACAGCCTGTGGCCATTTGATGCCAAAAATGAAACTCATAATTTATATCTATGATAAAAATCAAACACAATCCTATTAAGTTTAAATATCAAAACTAAAATAATATAAAGTACCTCTATTACAATTATAATTTTAAAAGTCCACCATCAGGTACTGGACTTTTCTCAGTGAGCACCTCTGAGATGGAGAAGGAGCCATCCTCCTGCTGGCACTCGGCCAGAAAATGACTCCCCAAGTCCCCATGACTGGGACACTCTACCAGCAAGTGTGACACAGTCAGTGGCACGAGGCAACTCAAAGTGTGAACTCATTTAAGTCCAGAGGCTTGACACACGCACAGGTTCATTTAAGAGCACATATATGACCATTACTTGCGAAAAGATTGACCGCAAAACCAATTAGTAAGCTGGCAAGAAACAAAGGGGTTAAAGAAGCATACACAAAGGTGGTGCTCTTCTTCATCTCCATCAATTCTCCCAAACATGCCACATAATAAGTGATTATGCTATAATAGAATAATCAGAATCCCAAAAAATTACCATATCTAACCTTTGTTGGGCAAGTACGGTAAGCCTAATGTACAAGTTTTAGGACTGCCACCTAATGACTAGTTTAAAATCAAAACTTTTAACAACTTATTTCTCCGCTACTCGAATATTCCTTCCTCATTACATATGTTCCATTACAGCACATTGACAAATATGGAAAAAAGGATACATCACTTGGTGTACTTCTGATTTTAGTAGACAGTTCTGGAACCCACTGAGCACATCTCAACTTGAGTGTACAGTATACTGTATAATATATTGCTCAGTGGTTCATTCTTAAAACTAAACTTGGTGTACAGGCAATAGGCAAAGGGTAATGGTTAATGAGAGAGAAAGGGTATGATTTAAGCCACACCCCACAGAATAAAAATATTAACTCTGTAGAACACCCAAGGAAAAGTAATTTGTATGAAGATACATATGAAAGATTGTGCAAAGGGATATTGAGAAAAAGTGATGAGTATTTACATTATAAAAAAAGAGTTACTGTTCCCATAGTTGTCAGGAGGTATCTAGTCAGTTCAAGTCGAGTAGCATCTTAAATTCAGTCAATCAGCAGTGAGTACCATCTAGCCCATAATTCCCACCAAGTCATTCAATTGTGCCCAGCCTCTCCTCAATATCACATTTGTGTGACAATTGTAAATATTTTCAGACATAACTAAATTAGTGCACAACTCGAACAACAATGCAATAGGTAAGGTTAAAAAAAATTATTAAAAAATTCCTACAATTACTCAGATTTATAAACAAAAATATAAAAATATAACTAGTGAGTAAGTCAATGTTCTAATTCTATTACTTATGTGGCACTAAACCTGTACATTTCCGTCTGTAACCAATGAGACACCTTAATATGCCTACAGTAAATGTAAAAGAGTAGGGAATAACTTGCAAGGAGAAGTCTCAAAATTCTGTACATCATGACACATAGCAAATTACTAATATGACCACATCATCTGCAAAACGATTTTAACTTTGGTCAAATATAGATTTCATAGTGTATAACTTCTACTGCACTAAAAGAAGACCGATTAACTGCTAAATTAAGCAAAATAAGTTAAATTGTCAAGACTTTTAACACACTGAAGCAAAGTAACAGCTTTAAGATTGTTAAAGAATAACCAAAATAAAAAAAATTAAAAAGCGTTATATACCAGTTGCCACCAACAGTGATAACTCCCAAGACACATGACTCACCACCAACAACAGCATGGACAAAGAAAACTTTTAAATGTCAATGATCATTAAGAATAAATGATACAATTGTAAGTAAGCTGTGTGTGTGCAATTTACCTTTCCAAAGCCACCTTGGTCACTAAAAACAGGCCAGCACACCTTGCCTCAGCAGCATGTGACACCCACACCAGAGAGGCAAAGGCAGGCTTGTGATGCTCATAAGTGATGGCTTCATGTGCTCATGCCACCAGCTGGGCCACACAGCTAATGTACTCCTCTCCTAAACAATCAATAATACCACTCTCAGGGTCAAAGGAACAAGCCATTGGGTCCAACACTCGGCCGTAGTCCTCCCAAAACCCCATGTTTACGTGATTTCCCTTCACTAATCCTTTATAAACGGTGTCGTGGTGGCACTTGGTAGGGGTAGTGAGGACCAGGGTACACGGTAATGGTGTGGCTAGGGTGACCTAAGGTTCCTACTACCCAGGAGGTATGTTAAACCCCGGGCTGGCCAGGGGACTCCCAGGTCCCCACCGTCACCAACTTCACCATTTTGGATTCAGTTTTTTAATTAACACAAAAACTATCTTTCCTGGGGGTTTCATGCCAAGCTATTCACTTGAACCGATGGATTAGTCCGTCAAGTTTAATTCGACTGTGAAATGACAAATGATAAATAATTCAATAATAAAAATATCCTCAGAGCCAGCAGCATGCAATGCGCGAAATTTTTAACCCTGCCAATGTTTCCGATTCCCAAGATTTCACTTGAGTATTTCATTCAGATGTAAGTTGGTCCTGAGTCACTCCTCCACTCCACTACGGCGGAGATAACGCCACAAGACTTACCTTAAGTTTAATCTTCCAGTGCCATAACAATTTTGGTGAATTATAGGAAAGAAGAAGGTAATGTTTACTATCTGACGCCAACAAAGGACAAGCGTATGGGATGTTTAAATCGTACCTTCGTTCACTGCGCTCTGGTGTCAGCATGACCAATCAGAACTCGCGGATTTCTGTACATAACATAGGTGGATAGTTCTTATTGGTGCTTTTGTTATGAGCTTTTACAGTGAAAGCAAAGGGAAACTGGTGACGTTCGAGTAAGAAATCTGAAAATTAGAAAGTAGGCTATTTAGTTACTTACACAATAAAATTATTGTGAAATACTGAAAAGAAAATGAAAAAATTTAACCGTAAACAACTAACTGCAGGCATTTTTCGTGCCATAAACATATTAGGTGTGTTGTGTAACATGGAAAAAGTGTCGGTATTCTTTTTCTTTTCTTCAAAATATTCTGAGTTATTTCTAACACCTACAAGATATTTTTTCAGTGTGTCAATAATGCAAATTGAAGAAAACAGAAAGTTCTTTTTGCATATATCTGAGATGTACCATCAGTTGTAGCCTGCCTGAAGGGCGATGCTTTCCATTTTTTTTACACCTTTATGTATTAGTATCCAATGGATCACATGTCTCCCCTCATGAGTTCACTCGGTTTTCTTTCAGCTCTAAGGCATATCCTGATAAAGTAAAATGTTTAGAGCAAAATTACATACGAAAAATACTTAAGAATACAAGCACAAGACTATGATATACTGTGCCGGGATAATGCAAATTTTCCAAAATCCTTAGTAAAATTTACTTATGTTTCGCACAGTCCAAAAAAACTGGATCTTTATTTACATGTAAAATACGTAAACATTAACCACTAAATAAATAATTGTATATAAAGCTAAGCAAGGAAAGTGGAATTGGTGTGATGCAACTATGAGTTCGTACGTACGTGATGACGGTCGCGTCTTCCCTGGAGATGAGAAGCCGAGGCGGTAATCAATGGCATTTTCATTGAGACTTCAGGCTGGGATTCGCTCTCATTTCCACCCGCGGTTATTTTTTTTTATAACGTCTGGACGGGTATAATTCACGCGGTAGACATTAACATATGACTTACTTTTAATAGCCCATATTCTCTTGTTTTACTGAGGTTACAACAATATGTAGTATAAATTGGCATATATATATATATATATATATATATATATATATATATATATATATATATATATATATATATATATATATATATATATATATATATATATATATATATATTTCTTGATAAAATCACAGCTTTCGTCTTTATTCAAGACAGTTGCCTCTGAAGATGTCTGGAATAAAGACGAAGTCTAAGGTGCTCCTGTCGGGGATGGGTTGTTTGGTTCACACTCAGGATGGAATGGAGTAAGGAAACTCACAATGTGCTCTCTATATACATGTTGTATTGAATGTACAATGTAGCTTGGTGCTGGGAAGGCAGCATGGTTACAAGCGTGATGTAGAGAGAGCTGGTTGGTGAGGATGCTCAGAGGAGGACCAGCTTGTGGGTCGCCATGCTCGCCGGCGGGAGCGAGGGCCGCCAGGCAGCGGCGGACTAGGTGGTGTTGCTTGCTGCGGCTGTAGCTAGAAGAAGAGAGTGGTCACCAGGAGGTCAGGTCTTATATAGCGGAGGTAAGCGTGGCTTAAAAGTTGACCTCCGTCATGTAAGGCGGCGCTGTTTGACCTAGACCACGAGGCATACACTGGGGAATTCGCGGGGTCGGCTACTCAGTGACAAACAGCGTTTGTAGGGGAGAAATCCACTACAGGAGCACCTTAGCTTTCGTCTTTATTCTAGACATCTTCAGAGGCAACTGGATCACATGGACAGAGAGAGGCTTAAATATACAGGGTGACCTTATTAAACATGAGGTCAGGTCATAATGATGTCATCCACTAATCCCCACACCAACACACACATAGAGGAGCTTAAGAGAATGGGGGTGACGTGACTTTAGCAAAGCATTTGACAGAGTACCGCATCAGAGGCTTCTGAGAAAAATTAAGGCTCATGGGATCGAGGGGAAAGTTTTAAATTGGATAAAATCATGGCTCACCGATAGAACGCAGAGGGTCAGCGTAGATGGTGTTAAATCTGAGTGGGGCCGTGTAACCAGTGGGGTTCCCCAGGGGTCAGTACTAGGCCCACTCTTGTTCATAATCTACATAAACGATCTAGATACTGGGATCAGCAGTGACATAAGCAAGTTTGCGGATGACACCAAAATAGGGTGGCAGATTAATTCAGGGCAGGATGCAAATGCAATACGGAAGGATCTAAATAAACTGCAGGGGTGGTCTGAAAAATGGCAAATGAAATTCAACACCAGCAAGTGCAGCGTACTTAATATTGGAAGAACATATACTGTACTGTCAATGTATACAGCCTTAACATCAACCTAGAGAAGTTGACTATTGAAAGAGACCTAGGGGTACTTGTAAGCCCGGACCTACGGCCTAGAAAACAGTGAGTTAATGTTCGAAATAAGGCAAACAGAGTATTGGGTTTTATATCTAGAAGTGTAAGTAATAAGAGTGCAGAGGTCTTATTGCAACTATACCTTGCGCTAGTCAGGCCGCACCTCGATTATGTGGTTCAGTTCTGGTGCCCTTGTTATAGAATGGATATCAATTCACTAGAGTTGGTGCAGCGAAGAATGACGAAAATGATTCTGGGACTTAGAAACCTTGCATTCACTAGAAAGACGAAGAGTGCGGGGAGATATGATAGAAGTATTTAAGTGGGTGAAAGGAATCAATAAAGGGGATATAGATAAAGTTCTTATAATATCTGAGCAGGATAGGACTCGAAGCAACGGATTTAATTTGGATAAGTTTAGGTTTAGGAGGGAGATAGGAAGGAACTGGTTCACAAATAGGGTGGTGGACGAGTGGAACAAGCTTAGCAACTACGTAGTAAGTGCTGGAACGCTGGAAAGTTTCAAAAGGAGACTGAATAGATTCATGGATGATAGAGTGGTAGTAACTCTCGACAGGAGCTGCCATGCACAGGCCAACCAGGCTATTGCAGACTCCTTATTATCTTAGGTTCTTATGTTCTTACTAGTCAGGTCAGGTCAGGTTAAAAATAAGGGACCCACTAAATATCTGTCCTACATCTAGCTCCAAGGTTTTCAAAGCATTTTTAACCTTGGGCCACTGACAAATAAATTTATGTAACATAATATTAGTTTTGAACTGACCATCACTAAGGTTTATTGCTTTTAGCCTTTGTTTGGAAACTGTAGTCATGAAGTAAGATGAGAAGTTAGTTTATTACAGTACTGTACACCTTTCAGCAGGGATGCTCATCTGAAGAAAAGACATCCTAGCTTATTTCAACTAGAGATTAACCATGCTTGTGTGGGTTAGCTGTGATTATATGATGGCAACTCTTGAAGTTGCATGCTCTGTTATTCTTAGCCTTCCTCCCCTCCACATTCGAGCTCGTGCATATCTTAATCCACTTGGTTTCCTCCATTCTCTCCAATTGACCAAACCAAATCAATCTCCCTCTATGCAAAATCTCACCAATATACTATCATCACTCAGCCATCGACCTTTGACCTTAAAAAAGATTATCCAGTACTGTACTGTACAGTATTCCTCAGCAAAGGAAGGCTGTCATCAAAATCAAAACTTTGTAAGTTTAAGGATAAGATAGAAACAAAACTTGAATTTCTTGGTTTATTCATTTCAATCATTACTGTAAAATGCAATAAAAATATCCTCTGCATCATTATCAATACTTATGTATGTTAATAAGAAGAGCATTTTATTACTTATAACATATAATTTTAAATTGTTGTATCCTAACTTAGAAATTCACTCTGCACAAAGGACATGCCATGCCAGTACAAAATTTAAAAAAAAAATACAAAAGTTAACAGATCTATGAATCTGTTGAATATAAAAAAATTAATACTATTTTCAACATAAATGATACAATATACAGCATATAATAATGGATAAAGTAGAAGTATGGTAGAGTATTATCACAGTCTTTAACTTTGAAACTTTAGGAGTTGTTCTCTACTTTCATTTAAAGCTTAGTCCTTTTATATTTCATTACATGTATTGCAAGTTAATCTTATAATGTGCTAGTAGTAATGAATTAAGTTGTTTTAAATCTTGTTATAAAACTACCAATACTTATACATCACACAAACCTTTGTACAAGAATACTGTCTATACAGTACAGGTTTCATTTGTCTTTAGAATTCTCTCTAATACAGCAAATGAAAAAAATCTTCATTGAAATAATCTAAATGAAGACAATCCAATTTAGTCATTAAATTGTAACAATTTGATGACCTAAATTAATTGTAACTTCATGCTTATTATTACTGTTCAAGTATGCACATCATTGTAAAATAAAACCAGCCAGCTAATCTTGTCACCTGTGTACTCAGATCACCTTCATAAATTAGCCATTCAAATTCAATTCCTCCAAGTTTACACTTACTTATCACCAGTAGAGTGTAGCAGCCATTTGTAGAGCTGATTTCAACTTTTGCTTCTGGTTCCAAGGTCATTTACATCACTATGTAATCCAATCCTCTTAAATTTTCTCTAAAATCAGAACCCATCTTATTATTGTTATGCACTGTGCAAGATTTGTACTATGCACTGTTAAGCCTATTGGTGTTAGGTCAATTGAGGTCATTAACAAATGTCAACAGTAGTGATGCCATATGACCACCCAGTGAGAGAAAGCTGCTTCATAAAGACTGCCCCTGCTTGAGGACACAGATACTGATTCATGTCAACTGCTTCGAGCAGAATCACAACACAAAGCACCATGACATCATCATATGAGGGTCACACAGTAACACTATAAACATTTAGGACTGCGTAAGTGGTAAAGGGATCAGATACGATTCCTTACAATAAAAATCAAAATTTTAATTTTAATTAATGAATTCGGCTGATGACCCAGCGAATAATTTGGATAAATTAATATTTAAATTAACTATAAATAATATGGATTTAAATGCTGTACAGAAATGTTTTGCATACAATATACTGTACAGGTGTAATATGATTTTTGTGTAAATTATTGTGCTGTACTATACTGTACTGTCAATATGAATAAAAGTTAAAAACAGGTTTTTCCTGAGTTAGTCTTGCATATACTTATACTGTAACTGATAATTCAATTACCGTACTTATTCTGTAATTAGACCTAGCATATCTCTCTACAGAATGGTTATATTTGGATATTCAGACTACCCCGGTCTAAGTCCTACGAGTGGGTCTGATTACATAGGTTTCAATGGTACTGTACGACACATGAATATGGATTGTCCATCTGACCATCAAGTACAGGTAAATGTAAATTCAAATACACATTAAAGGCCATCTTCTCCATTTCTCAGGACCTGCTCACCAACACTGTAACAATGCAAAACTTGGGAATGAAATGTACATGTACTCTAAATGTGTTGTGGATCACGCATGGTTTTAAAACAATTTTAAATGGTGACGAAAGATGGGTGTTACAAATCTGAAAGTTTGCTTCAGACAAGAGGTTAATTTTGGTAGATGCAATGAAATATAATGACATGAAGACATGAATAATGAATATAAAATGGGAAATTGTGTAATCTAGTAAGTTTAAGTGCTGTCTACTGTACTGTATGCAGAACAACCTTACTTGAACTATAGATAACACCTACTTGCACTTGCCCCAATATTCTGTATGGAAATGGCAGATATGGATTTATCTCATTTCCCCAAATTAATGAAGAATATTCCAAACACTAATGTGCCTTCTGCTTATGACGAGTGAATGAAGAAATAATTCTGTAAGAGTGAAATTCTGAATATTTTTCAGACTGTAACTTGACTATGATCCTCCGAATTATCTAAGAATGACTGAAGATACTGTTGTGCACTTACGGAAAGTTTGGGAGTGCCTGTATTCCAACACACTTTATTTTGTATTTTATGAAAGAAACAAAAAGCAGTGAGGGAACGAGAAAATGGAGAAGGACATGGTTGGCCAGCACGCTGATATCTATTACATACATGACGTACTTTCATATCTTGTGCATCCTCATGATTCTTGAAAGATATCTGACATGCCTTAAGGATTTTCTTTTCATCCTTTGGGGTTACTTCCAGCATGAATTCAGTAATGTGTTCATGAATGTTGGTACCCCGGAATTTGAAACGTGAGCACTTGCTGAGTGTAAACTGACCTTCTGAGGTGACCTGCCAAGGTCCTCCTGCACAGTATCGATTGTATTCTGGCAATATATCAGAGTAGTCAGTGTTGGTTACCAAGATGCGGGAAGTTGTGTGTGTTGGTGTTGTCATCATCTCCACCAGGAAGGAATATTTCCAACGCTCAAGCAAAATTTTAGCATCTACAGCAAACTCAACATTGCCATACCAATCTGATGCATCTTCATCTTGGTCAGCAGAACTTGCACTAAACCAAAGCACTTTCATGTTGGCACAAGGGTGGGTTGGGGATAACACTCGAGAATCAATACTGCTAAAGGTAACGACATTTTTAGGCTCTATCCTTCTTCTAGTGCAAACATCAACAGCATCTTCAAGGTGTAGTGTCCGGACGATGTGAGTGAAAGGTCTGTAGGAGTTGGCCCCTTCGCTAACATGTCGACCACTGCCAGGACGCCAGAGTATTGTGGCGCCACCCTTTCCTGGACGTTTCTTTAACAGCTGATCCCCCCAGCTTGTAGGTGGTCCCTGCAACAAAAGCACAACATAATATTACTACATACTTGTCACACTTATATAAACTAAGCACTGTTATATGTCTTCTATGGCAAGTTCCCATCCAAAAGCCAGATACAGTGGTCCCTCGGTTAACGAGCACAATCCGTTTCAGCAGGTTGCTCGTTAACCGAAACCATTGTTTCAATGGGTTTTTGGGTAATTGGTTCCAGCTCAAAGAAAATTGCCTAAATTCAACAAAAAAGGTAAAAAAGTACACTTACTTTGAGGTGTGTATGTAGAAGGCTCCTGGATGATGATGATGATGGGAATTAGAATGGGGGTGGAGGAGAAGGAAGAAGAGAAGGCATTGGGGTGGAAGAGAAGTCACCCCATGGCACCATTTCACCCATAAAATTTGAATTATCTTGGTGTATTTCAAGATAATTTTCTTTAAATCAACACTGCACTGCATTATATATTGTCAATATGTAAAATATATTTCAAAATGACCAATAATTTGCTTGGAAACAGAAAAAAAGCATTTAGTTGAAGAGAGTCTCAAGCAAGATGTTAACAGGCTGGATGGCACGCCAGAAACTAGTTTCTTTACCTTCAATTATGTTCAATAATTGTTAAAATGACTAAAAAAGTTAATATTAAACTTTTAAAATTATTGAATAGTATAAACTTCTTGATATTTACTAAAATATTAAGGAATTTAAGCCCTAAAACCGATTACTGTATTGGCGGACTAATACTACAGCTGGTGGACCGCCAAATGCAAGCGAAAACATGTTGAAGTCGGCTCGTTAAAAACTTGTTAATCGAGGGATTGCTCATAAACCGAAGTTAAGAATCTTATGGAAGGTAAATCGTTAACCGAAATCTCGTTAACCGAGGGACCACTGTACTGTACTGTATCACGTAAGACTTACAAATGCCACTTATTAAGAGCTGCAAAGTATCCTGTTGGAAAAATAGCATATTACATTACAGGTACAGTGCCTGTACAAATATATTCTTCTTTCCATTCATTATACAGTATTTATTCAGAAACCCCAATCTTTTATTTAATATTATTGTATTTACAGTAGTGGTAAAAATCAATAATTGCTCTGTTCACACTAAAATCAAACTGAAATTCCTGTTTTACTAATGCTTGAGCACTGTACAGCTGATCAATTAATCAAACACAAACAATATACTGTATACAATAACTTAAAAAATTTTTTTTAGATATACAATACAGTTTCCAATAATATGCCTTAGCTATCTTGTCTTTTAAAGAAATCTGTCTACTGTACAGTATTCATATTTTTTCTGGATAATATTTTTTTTTCAAGGTTTAATATTCCAGTACTGTACAGTACATGGCTTCAAATAAAATTTCTTCAGATCAGAGGGAATAATGTGGGATTGTAGACATACATATACATATATATATATATATATATATATATATGCAAGTAAATCACTGTAGGTGCGCGTGATCTAGGTATATGCTGATAACCACCAGGAAAGAAGAAAACACAAAGTTCCCAAGCGCTTTCGTGTAATTCACATCTTCAGGGGTGAGTACAGACTAGTCTGTACTCACCCCTGAAGATGTGAATTACACGAAAGCGCTTGGGAACTTCGTGTTTTCTTCTTTCCTGGTGGTTATCAGCATACATATATATATACACACACAGTATATATCAATGAATTTATGTGAGTGGTATCATATGAGTTGTAATCTGACATGGATTAGCAGAGGCATTTGATATTCTGAGATTTGGGGGGGAATCATCCAAACATATGAAAACTGTATTACAGGTACTGTACTCGTATTGGTAACACTCCTGGGCACCTGGAGGGACCCACCAACCCCTACAGGTGAATGAGGCACAGTTGGATCCAGTCCTGTGTAAATGTTTAAATATTTTTTTGGTTTCCAACACTGTGTTTGACCATTGACAATATGAAAATATTGTAGCGACTGAAGAATAATTAATGTAATGTAATATAGTTAACAATGACTATAATTGTTGTAACTAGTCATGGGTTACAACATGGGTTGTACAGTATTAAGGTTGAACAAGAGGACAGAGCTGTCAGGATTATGTCTAGTTGGCAAATATGTTTATTGCAATGGTCTGAGGTGAGGAGAGAGAAGACAGGGAGAAGGAGGGAGTGGTCTGAGGTGAGGACAGAGAAGACAAGGAGAAGGGAATGGTTTGGGGTGAGGGTGGAGAAGACAGGGAGAAGATGGAAATGGTCTGGGCCTGGGGTGAAGACAGAGGAGGCTGTGGTTTCAGATGAGAACAGGCTAGAAATTTTTAAAAGAGCAAAAGGAATTTTTCTTTGGGAATAGATTACTGTAGTTAACACAGCAGAGACATTAAAAGAAATGGGGGGGGATAAAGAAAATAAAGAAGAGATGTACAGTACAAGTACTGTATAGAGAAAATTTATAGGGGTGTAATAATAATCATAACAGTGACAATAACATGATACTCAGTACAACAGACAGACAGTAAATAAACTACAAGAATTAACTTTCAAATTAAGGGTGAATGTACACTTGGAAAATGTTTTCATACACTGTAGAGTCCCGTACCTTTTGAATGAGTGTGATGATACAATACTGTTTTTGTGGTTTAAGAAAATATCTAAGGTTTATTTTATTTCTAATACTGTACCTGTAATTGCAGTGATGTAGTCAAGACTGACCCAGAGACCATTTGCAATTTTAGTTTTTATGGATCACTTATGGATTGGCCCCCAATTGCTCATCTGAAGTTTCACCCCTCAACTTAACCAGCCTCAAGTCTTACCACTACTGACTAATCTTAAGGGAATCTATTATGGCATTTGTGGTCATGACTATATCACTGATACAATACTCTATCAGGCACAATTTTGAGAGAACAATTCAAAGATCACATCTGTGAAATTTCTGCAAAAACTTAGGTAATAAGTTTTGAGAAGTAAAACATAAGAAAAGTTCATGGACATATAGATGGTCAACTGGCAAAGCAATACATAGGTAAACTAAAAGCTGTAAAACGTTTTTAATATCTTACTTTTTGGGAGGGCTTTCCAGTGGTCTTGGTAGAGGCTGTCTTCTTATTGGCTGAAAGGTGGAACATTACATTAATACAGTTGAAGCGCGTGCGCGCGCACACACACACTCTGGTTTGCATAAATACGGTATACAGTACACTATATCATCTTTACCAGCACTCCATTTTATGGTAGTAGGCAGCTATCAAACAGGGAGGTACTACCGCCTGGGAAGATATTGGAAGCATAATGTGTTGTTTAATGGTAGACCCTGCTGCCATATGGCATCACGAAAATTGTGACCAAGTCCCAAGTTGCTGATCTGACTTTCTGCCTCATTTACACACAATTGCAGGGTCTCAATTGTTTCTCTTACTATTGACAACACAACAAACATATATTGTTTCTCACTTTTGATCTTTTTTTATTTTTTTTATTTCTTTATGGTTCTTTATTATTATTATAATACAGTGGTCCTTCGGTTAACGAACACAATCCGTTCCAGCAGGTTGTTCGTTAACCGAAAAATTCGTGAACCAAAACCATTGTTTCAATGGGTTTTTGGGTAATTGGTTCCAGCTCACCGAAAATTGCCTAAATTCAACAAAAATGGTAGAAAAGTTCACTTACTTTGAGGTGTGTATGTAGAAGGCTCCTGGATGATGATGATGATGATGGGAATTAGAATGGGGGTGGAGGAGAAGGAAGAAGAGAAGGCATTGGGGTGGAAGAGAAGTCACCCCATGGCACCATTTCACCCATAAAATTTTAGTTCTCTTGGTGTATTTCAAGATTATTTTCTTTAAATCAACACTGCACTGCATTTTATAGTGTCAATACGTAAAATATATTTCAAAATGACCAATAATTTGCTTGGAAACACAGAAAAAAAGCGTTTAGTTGAAGAGTCTCAAGCAAGATGTTACCTCCAGTGAAAACAGAGAGAGACTAACGCCTGTTTGCTGTGTTAAGAGGCTGGATGCCGCGCATTAAACTAGTCACTTTACCTTCAATTATGTTCAATAATTGTTAAAATGACTAAAAAATTGAATATTAAACTTTTAAAATTATTGAATAGTATAAACTTCTTGATATTTACTAAAATAGTAAGGAATTTAAGCCCTAGAACTGATTAATGTATTAGCGGAATAATACTAAAGCTGGTTGACCGGCCAGTGCAAGCGAAAACATGTTGAGGTCGGTTCGTAAGAAATTCGTTAACCGAATTTAAGAATCTTATGGGAGGCAGTTCGTTAACCGAAATTTCGTTAACCGAGACGTTCGTTAACCGAGGGACCACTGTATACATGTATTTTCAAATTTTTATTTCATTTTATTATAAATTTTATTTACTATGAACAATTATTATTATTACATTTTTGCCCCCAGGCCCTGATGTGGGTCAGTGACCTGTGCCCGGGTGGGCTAATCCCTGTAAAAAAAAAATCCTGTTTCCTTCTCTCTCACGTAACAGGAACATCCAACCATCTCATTACATTATTTCATTAGTACCAAACTGTGGGTGATATACTGAAGGCTAATCTTGTCCTGGGAAAGCAAAACAATGATAAGATGAAAGGATGGGGGAAATACTTGGAGAGAGCGAGAAAAAAAACCTTTCAAGGGTAGATGAAAATAAGGAGTTACAGTATAGAGAAAAGACTAACAAACAAACTAAAAGGAAAATAAAATATCAACACAAAAAATGGAAACTATAGTACTGTACTGTACAATAATAATGAAAATGGAAGCTTGTTAAACACACCGGATATAACCAGGGCTGTGGAGTCGAAGACAAAACCTTCGACTCCGACTCCGACCCCTCAAATTTTTATGCTTCCGACTCCGACTCCGACTCCTTGGCCTCAACGGACAGTATTGCGGTCCCTATCTCTGCCTATCTATCTATCTACCTACCTATCTAAGCAATGCACCACTTTATCTATCTATCTACGTTAGATATATATAGGTAGATAGATAAAATTGTGTAATAGTACTGCACTGTACACATGATAATTTGAAAATATATTTAGTATATAATTTGCACATCAATAAAACTCTTCCAATCCTTATCTATAGAGAAAGCTCCCACTGAAGTTCTGAACTGTCTTAGAGGTTGTATGATAGAATAATAGATGTAAAAATGTGAAGTAAGTCAGAGGAAATTGCTAAGCTACAAATTAGCATTACATTTTCAAACTACACGCAGGATGGCAACTGTTCCTGCAGTTGACTAAATAAAACCAGAAGTTTCATTTTTTTTCTATCAACCCTCTTATAGTGGGCTGAAGGGATTTAATATAATTAAATAATGGAGGGAAATACTCAGATACTAATACTATTACTAAGCTCGTGAAGAAAATGGCAATTCAGTGCAATCAAGATTCAGCTGGAGTCGGAGTCTGGACAATTTTATTGACTCCGACTCCTCGACTCCGACTCCACAGCCCTGGATATAACCAGCAGCTGGTAGAAAAGTTACATCAAAGAGTAACAGAACAAAAAACATGAATTAAAGATAGATGACCCAGAATTGGAGTCAGATGAAGACGTTGGAAATCCTGCCAAAGACCCAGAGCTATGTGAGAATAAGATAGGAGCCACGATTATGTCGAGGAACAGTGAATGTCAGAGCCAAAGAAATTCCTGCAAAACTTTTTACAAAATCAGAAAATAAGGAAAATGGTGTTGATCTGGCTACGCAAAGACTTTTATCCTCTTTGCCACTGATCGGCTCATTCGCCACTTGGGCAGTCGATCTCATCTCTGTTACGCACAGTTGGCAAGTACTTGCTCCTAAATGTATCTGAACCTGCTCCAGTGCTGGTCAAGTCTGGTCTTGAAACAGCTCACACTCAGTGCCGTCACAACACTCTCTGGCAGATTGTTCCAAGAGTTCACAATTCTCATTCCAAAAAAGTTCACCCTCACAGTTTTCTGGACTTGCGGCTACTTCATCCTTGAGCTGTGACCCCTTGTGGGACAGACTTCCGCTAGCTCCAGGTATGGACATTGAACTCAGTAGTGCCCTTTAAGATGTTTATACACCTCAATTAGGTTCCCCCTGCCCATCTGTAGTATAAGCTAGGCAGTTGCAGGAGCTTACAATCAGTCTGACTCGGCATTATCTAATACAGTGGTCCCTCGATTAACGAACACAATTGGATCCACAGTCGGTTGTTAACCGAAAATTTCGTTAACTGAATCTAGTATTTCAATGGGATATTGGGTAATTGGTTCCAACTCACAGAAAAAGTATACATACAAAGTACTGTACTGTACAGTATACTGTATAATAATAAATAAAAATCAATAGAATACTATATTCTAACTTACTTTGAGGTGTGTATGTCGTATTCCTGGCAGCTTTGTTTACATATCAAACAGCTGATTGTAGAGGCAGTCGTTGATGACATGCCATATTCTTTACAGAGTGCATTGGTTCTAATGCCTTCTTCATGTTTCATAATAATTTCTGCACTGTATATTATCAATATGTTAACTAAATTTCAGAATGACCAAAAATTTTAATGTAAAACTGCAAAAATATTCAAGAGAACAACAAACTAGATGTTCACTCCACTGTAAACAAAATTAAACAGAAGCGTTGTTGGGTGATCCGATTAGCTGAAGGGCACACAAAAACTATTCCCTGTACTGTATATATTATCAATATGTTAATTAAATTTCAGAATGACCAATAATTTTAATATAAAAAATGCAAAAATATTCAAGAGCACAACTTTCTTGATATTTACTCCACTGATAACGAATGTAAACATAGAATTGATTACTGTATTGGCGGACTAGCTGATTAGCTGATGCGCACAACAAAGCATGTTTCTCCTGAGGCTTTCGTTAATCGAAGTTTTGTTTGCTAACGTAACTGAAAATCCTTATGGGAGCTAATTCGTTAACCAAAATTTCGTTAATTGAACCGTTCGTTAATCGAGGGACCACTGTACTTGGCTGAGAGTACTGGCAAAATCAATGGGGACAGAGATTAATATTTTTTTTTAAGCTGGAATCAATCTGGATTAAGAAAAGAGATATGAAACAATAACAGGTGTTGGAGTGATGCAGTTCAGCCCATCCCAAAGAAGGGTGACTATTCTAATCCCTCTAACTATCGTCCCATTTTCTCCGACACCTTGAACGCCTTTCTATTTTGTCGGATCACCAGTATATGGCTTTCGCTAGGCAAGATCTACTGGTGATTTGCTCTCCTACTGCACCCAGCTTTGGTCATCCTCTCTTAGGGATAATGGGGAAACTTTTGTCGTGGCCCTCGACATAAACATTTGACAGGGTATGGCACAAGTCTTTGCTTTCTAAACTTCCCTCTTATGGTTTCTCTCCCCCACTTTGTTCTCTAATTTCTAGCTTCCTTGAGAACCGATCCATGGCAGTTGTTGTCAAGGGATCAATCTCTCGCTCTTTTTCTACAAATAGTGGTGACCCATAGGGTTCTGTTCTTTCTCCTACTCTCCTCCTCCTTTTTATCAATCATTTATTTCTCACTACAGCTAATTGTATCCATTCTTATGCTGGTGATTCTACTCTTCATTCTTCTTCACATTTTTCGTTTCCCTTAATTCTCAAACTAGATCTGTTTCTAGAGCTGATATCATTTCATCTATCAATGTGGATCTATGCAGCATCTCCGAATGGGAAGGTAGAAACCTGGTTAAATTCAATAGTAATAAAACCAGTATTTACCAATTATACTTTCCAAAATAAAAGATCTCCCACCAATCACATTTCAGAACACAATCATTCTGCTAAATTCTAAGATATGTTAGGCCTCACCATTTCCTCTAAAGTGTCATGGAAGCCACACATCCAAAACATTGCTAAAGCTGCCTCCCGAAAGCTGGGAATGTTGTACAAATGCTACTTCACTCCTGAACAGTTGCTTCTAGTATATAAGGGATTCATTTGACCTTACTTGGAGTACTGCTCTCATATCTGGGGTGGCTCTTCTTCTGTCCAACTGTTATATAGGGCGGAATCACAGGCATTTCATCTTATTTACTCTCCTCCTTTAGTTGATAAATCTCTCTTCCCTTTCACTTCGCTATAATGTTGCTTCAATCTCTCTCTTTTACAGGTACTTTAACGGGCAATGTTCGGTGGATTTGGCATCCTGTGTACCGCCGGCAAGGCCATGGGCTCATAACACTCGTCTTGCCCGCGGTGCCCACCGTTCCTTTGTGGATGACAGTCACACTAGAATAACCCGTTATAGTACATCCTTCTTTCCTAACACAGCCAAACTGTGGAATACTCTGCTTTCTTCTGAGTTTCCATACTCTTACAATCTGTCTCACTTCAAAAAAGCTGGTTTTCCGGCATCTTCGTGATGTAGATTAATATACCGTAGTCTTTTTCTCTTTTATTCTTACTTTCTTTTTAATCTTGTCTCCCCCCCCCCCCCCCCCCCGGCCCAATTGTGGGTCGATGACCTGGGTGGGTTATTCTCAGTAAAGAGTGTTTTGTGAAATTCAAGAAGACATTTGGTAGCATAAACTCAAAGGTGTTGCTAGAGATCTTGAAAGATTCAGTACTGTATTGATGTGATCTGGAGGGACAGAAGCTTGTACATACACTTGTACAGTACTGTATATGTTCCATGAAGTGTATATTAGGGTTGCCGATAAAAGATTCTAAGGCAGCAAAGAAAGGGGGGTTACTGTACTCTAAGGATTTTTTTTTCAGTTTTGCTTAGATGATGATGGCTGAAGAAATGGGATCAGCAGAAGAGTTAAAGCAGGAGGACACATAGTGCTTCAAAGTTATGAGGTATGCAGATGACAAGAGGGACATTGTCTAAAACAGAGGAGAACTACAGATGATTATGGACAGCACATGAGGGAAAATGGATCATGCAAAGATCATCCACCCCATTTATTTTACCCGATGAATAAACGCCTTGAATCAGCTGAGGGTGGGGAGTTAGGTTAGAGTAGATTAGATTAATTAAGGTCAGGTTAGTGCTAGGGTGCATAATCTGGGGGTGTAAGTATGGAGAGATGTTGTACCATACCTTCGAATGTTGTGGTCTGATGTTGAGTTGTTCCTACACTGGTGATGGGCTGGGAGCTCAGTGCTGCAGGAGGCATAATGGTGACAATTTCGGGTTCCTCTTTTCTCTCTCTTTGACAGATGGATTTACACAAGTAGCCTAACTCTTCTCCAGTGACTTTTGGACACTGGTTGGTTGTGCCCCCAACACCAGGTGACATGGTTGTTGTTCCAGTCTACCTGCCAAAATATATACAGCTTAAACAAAATAAGAAAATATGTTAATTATTAGAAAAAAAGGGAATAAGAGAAGACAATAACTATTCACATTTCTAAGAAAATCATCCCCATTTTAGCATGAACAATCTTTATACAGGGTGTCTCAAAGGTCCCCATACTCAAAGTTTGGCAATTTATAGCTCTTTCATGGCTAATGATAGCCAGGAGAGGGTACAGGGAGAAGATGTTTTTGAAGAATCCAAGTGGTGTAAAATTAAATTAAAGGGAGGAGACGTATTTATTGTCCGGTGTAACTACAGATCCCCAAACTGCAGATTACCAAACCAAAGGAACTTAAGAGCCTTAATAGACAATGCAGCAAGGCTCAACCCTAGCCACCTCTTTATCATGGGGGACTTTAACTATGGCAACATTGACTGGAGAAATGAGTTCACTCCAAATTATTTAAAAAACTCCACTACTCTTTTTGTAGAAACCCTGAGAAATAATTTTCCATTCCAAAATGTGAAAAATCCGATGCATTACAGTGGGGAGCAAACACCCAAGCCACTGGACCTCATCATAACAAACGAGGAGAGTATGGTGGCCAAACAGGAACATCTAGCCCCAGTTGGCACCAGCCACCATGTAATGCTGTCCTTCAGGTTTAACTGTAACTCAGTTCAAGACAAAACCAGGCCAAGGTGCAAATATTACAAGGAATATTACAACAGGATGAAGGAGGAAATGAGGGGTATCCACTGACCTGACTCATTAAGGCATAAGAATGCAGACACTATGCTAAATATGATAGCCAATAAATTGAACCATTTGATCGAGAAATATATACCCAAGACCAAACCCAGTGCCTCTAGGAATACAAGGAGACTGCTACACATGAACCATGCGGCAGTCGATAAAGTTAAGAAGAAAACCCAGAAATTCAAAACGTGGGTTAGGTCAAACGATGAGCAGGATAGGAGGATGTATGCAAGAGCCAGGAACCAAACAAAGTCAAAGGCTTTTTACCATTACAGAAAGTCAAAATTAAAAACGCGAGTAGGTGTATCGGACCTGAGGCTTGAAGATGGCAGCTACACAGATACTGACCAGGACAAAGCTGAGGCATTGAACAGCTTCTTTTCCTCTGTGTTAATAAGAGAGAATGCAAACGATCTTCCTGTGTTTGAGGACAGACGGTATGACACAGCACTGACCCACATTGTGTTCACAGAAGAGGTTATAAGAAATAGACTATCAAAGAGTCCTGGACCTGACTTGGTGCATCCCAGAGTGCCAAGGGAGTTGTGCAATGAGCTATCTGAGCTCCTAAAGATCCTGTTCAGTAAATGCCTGGATGAGCAAAAGGTCTCCAGTGACTGGAAAGTGGCTTATGTGAGTCCTATCTTCAAGAAGGGCGATCGTCACTCCAAGAATAACTATAGACCGGCGAGCCTAACCAAAATAGTATGTAAAGCACTTGAGAGCATTATAAGAGAGGAAACAACCTTTTAATGGAATGCCAACACGGTTTTATGCCGGGGCGCTCCTGCTTAAGACAATTACTCAAATTACTGGATATTTGGAACCAAATACTGTAACAGGGTGGTAATATCGACACTATTTACCTAGATTTTGCCAAGGCTTTCGACAGTGTACCCAATGAAAGGCCGAAAAATAAACTGGAAGAGTAAGGGATTAGGGGAATGTCCTAGCATGGATCGGAGACTTTCTCCAGGACCGCAAGTAGTGTGTGGTAATTAATGGCACGAAATCATCATGTGTACCCGTCACAGGCAGGGTACCACGGGGCAGTGTATTGGGCCTGCTATTGTTTGTTTGCTTCATAAATGACATGCCTGAAGCTGTACATTCCTCCATACAAATGTTTGCAGATGATGCCAACTTATTTCGGGAAATTAAGAACCAAGCAGACTGTGAAGAGCTGCAGAAAGATCTCTGCAAGCTTTAAGAATGGTCAAAGAAATGGCTGCTAAGATTCAATGTAACGAAGTGAAAGAGGCTGCACCTGGGACGTACCAATGGTAAGGAGGCGTATCTTATGACCCAACGGGAAGAAGAGACTGCATTAAATGAGACTGAATGTGAAAAAGACCTAGGTGTGTACATTGACAATGAGCTGAAGTTCTCGGGCCCTTCCGCGAAGAAGGTAAATCAGGCAACTAAATTAATAGGTCTTATAAGGTCGTTCAGATATCTAGACGATTCGTCCCTCGTAACAATCTTCAAGAGTGAAGTGTTTCCCCATCTGGAGTACTGTCACCTCATCTGGTCCCCGAGATATGCTAGGGACTGTCAGTTGATTGAAAATGTCCGAAGGAGAACCACCAGACTGGTGCCTGCACTACGGCACCTCAACTACCCTGAGAGATTAGAGCCCAGCTTATACTACAAATGGGCAAGGGGAGATCTAACTGAGGTGTACAAGCATCTCAAAGGGCACTACTCAGTCGAGTGCCCTTACCTGGAGCTGGTGGATGCTCACCCCACAAGGTGTCACAGCTCAAGGTTGAAGAAGCCACAAGTCCAGAAAACTGTGAGGGGTAACTTTTTCAGAGTGAGAGTTGTGAACTCTTGGAACAATCTACCAGAGTGTTGTGATGGTGCCGAGTGTGAGCTCTTTCAAGACCAGACTGGATAAGCACTGGAGCAGGTTCAGATACATTCAGGAGCCAGTGCATGCCCAGTACTTGCTAACAGTGCATAACAGAAACGTAACCGATCGCCCAAGTGGCTAACGAGCCGATCAGTGGGGAAAGTTTTAAATTGGATAAAATCATGGCTCACCGATAGAACACAGAGGATCAGCGTAGATGATGTTAAATCTGAGTGGAGCTGTGTAACCAGTAGGATTCCCCAGTGGTCAGTACTGGGCCCACTCTTGTTCATAATCTACATAAACGATCTAGATACTGGGGTCAGCAGTGACATAAGCAAGTTTGCAGATGACACCAAAATAGGGTGGCAGATTAATTCAGGGCAGGATACAACTGCACTACAAGAGGATTTAAATAAACTGCAGGAGTGGTCAGAAAAATGGCAAATGAAATTCAACACCAGCAAGTTCAGCGTACTTAATATTGGAAGAATAAATACTGTCAATGTATACAGCCTTAACAACATCAACCTAGAGAAGTCGACTTGTGAAAGGGACTTAGGGGTACTTGTAAGCCCGGACCTACGGTCTAGAAAACGGTGCGTTAATGTTCGAAAAAGGGCAAACAGAGTATTAGGTTTCATATCTAGAAGTGTAAGTAATAAGAGTGCAAAGGTCTTATTGCAACTATATCTTGCGCTAGTCAGGCTGCACCTCGATTATGCTGTTCAATTCACTGGAGTCGGTGCAGCTAAGAATGACGAAAATGATTCCGTGACTAAGAAACCTTCCATATAAAGATAGGTTAAAGAAACTAAACTTGCATTCCTAAAAGACTAAGTTTATTTTTTACGGAGATTAGCCCACCCGGACACAGGTCACTGACCCACATCGGGGCCTAGGGGGTAACAATAACAATAACAATAATAATAATAATAATAATAATAATAATAATAATAATAATAATACCCTGTAATAAAGAATTACAAAAATGAAAAAAAGATAAAAAGTGAGAAACAATATACTGAATGTATATTGTGTTGTCAATAGTAAGAGAAACAATTGAGACCCTGCAATTGTGTGTAAATGAGGCAGAAAAGTCAGATGAGCAACCTGGGACTTGGTCACAATTTTCGTGATGCCATATGGCAGCAGGGTCTACCATTAGACAATACATTATGCTTCCAATATCTTCCCAGGCGGTAGTACCTCCCTGTTTGGAAGCTGCCTACTACCAAGTGCGGGGAACATGACATAAGAATGGAGGAAACTGCAGTGGGCCTATTGGCCCATACTGGGCAGTCCCATTTACACCCAGCCCATATTGCTCATATAGCCATCCAACCTATTTTTGAAGCTATCCAGCGTATTCGAGTTTATGATGATATTTGGTAACTTGTTCCAGTCGTCCACTACTCTACAGTGGGGTATGCTATAACGAATCTAATTGGTTCTAGAACCTCGTTCGTTAAAGCATTCGTTCATTATGGGATTAATCCGTTCCAGGCCCTCAAATACAACCACTTAACACTGAAAAATTTCTGTGGAAATTGTAAAAAATACAGTACTTTATCTTACCTTAGTGTTCTTAGCATGCAGGACAGGAGGCAGAGGAGGAGGGGGAGGAGAGAATTATGGAGAAGAGATGGAAGGAGAGGAGTCATCCTTCCTAGCCCTCTTTGGTGACTGTCTTACAGGCACTTTGTTTCTTTATGATTTTTTTCTTAGTTTCAAGAGTTATTAGCTTTCTCACTCACTTTTGACGATTCATTGTTACAATTGTACACTTGTATAACAAAATACAGGTAGTTATAAAATAACACGAATTTCTACATCAAAAGACGAAACTTCAACAAGTTCAGTGGTGCACTGACTTCACAATGAACCAACATGATGCCTGACGCTCTTGTTGTGAGCAACGGTACAACAATATTCATGCGCCAGACGAAATAGTCCTGTATTCATCCGCGTTCGTTGTAGGAGATGCATTCATTATAGCAGTCTCAATTTTATAGGTAAAACCATTCGTTATAGGAATATTCGTACTAGAATCCGTTCGTTATAGCATACCCCACTGTAATTCCAAATCAATGTTTACCTATTTTGCGCCTAAATCTAAATTTGTCTAATTTAAAACCATTGTTATGAGTTCACTCCTGGTTGGATAGTTTGAGTACCTTTGAAATGTCCACTTTATTTAGCCCTGACTTCCATTTATACACCTCGATCATGTCGCCCCTCACTCTACGTCTCTCGAGGGAGTGCAAATTAAGATGCTTTAACTTGTCTCTGTACTCAAGGTTCCTAATGCCCGGGATTGGTCTCGTCATTCTCCTCTGAATTCTTTTCCAAGGATTCTATATCCATTCTGTAATACGGTGACCAGAATTGAACTGCGTAATCCAAGTGAGGTCTCACAAGCGCAAGATATAGTTTTAAGATGACCTCGCTAGTCTTGTAACTAACACTCCCAAGTACTATATTAGCTTTGTTTCGAGCAAAGACACATTGTTTACTTGGCTTAGGATTCCTACTTATCATTACTCCTAAATCTCTCTCACAGTCGGATTTCTCAATAACATCGTTGTTCATCAGGTATCTGGTTTCCCTGTTTACATCTCCTATACTGAGTACTTTACATTTGTCCACATTGAATTTCATCTGCCATTTTTCAGACCATTCAAAAATTTTTTTAGATCTTGCTACAGTTTTGCGGAGTCCTCATCAGATTTAATTACACGCCCTTTATTAGTGTCATCAGCAAATTTACTTTTGTTGCTGTCTATGCCGATATCTGTCATTTATGTGTATAATAAATAATAATGGTCCAAGTACTGAGCCTTGCGTAACTCCACTAGTGACGTTACTCCAATGGGATTTAGTGCCGTTAATGCTCACTCGCTGCTTTGTCCTGTAACCATGCCCTAATTCATTTTAGAATATCACCTTTAATGCCATGAGCCTCAACTTTTCTTATTAGTCTTTCGTGGGGGACTCTGTCGAAGGCTTTGCTAAAGTCGATATATACCACATCATAATTGTGCCCCTCATCCACTGATTCGAAAACTGATGAAAAGAATGTTAATAGATTAGTTAGACATGAATGCCCGCTTGTGAAGCCATGTTGGGAATCATTGATCAACTTGTGCTTCTCCAGGTGACTTCTAATTGAGTTTGAAGTGATTGCTTCCAGTTATTTGCCTACAATTGATGTTAGACTGATTGAACGGTATTTAAAGGATAGTGATCTATTTCCCTTCTTGCAAATCAGTATTACATTCGCTAATCTCCAGGTTTCTGGTACTACACCTGCTTTTAAGGACATGTTAAACAACTATGCTAAGAGCATACTAAGCTCTTCCTTACATTCCTTTAATACTCTGGCAAATATCTCATCGGGACCTGGTGACTTATTAGGCTTTAGTTTGTCTATTTGCTTACTAATATAATTTATAGTCACTACTATCTCGCTTAATTTATATGATAGAAGTATTTAAGTGGGTGAAAGGAATCAATAAAGGAGATATAGATAAAGTTCTTGTAATATCCGAGCAGGATAGGACTCGTAGCAACTGATTTAAGTTGGATAAGTTTAGGTTTAGGAGGGAGATAGGAAGGAACTGGTTCACAAATAGGGTGGTGGACGAGTGGAAAAAGCTTTGCAACTTTGTAGTAAGTGCTGGAATGCTGGAAAGTTTTAAAAAGAGGCTACATAGATTCATGGATGATAGAGAGTGGTAGGAACTCTCGACAGGAGCTGCCATGCACAGGCCAACCGGCCTATTGCAAACTCCTTATTTTCTTATGTTCTTATACAATCACTTACTGATTCATCTTTCCCTCTAGATGTGCCAAAATTGTAACTTTCAGCAATCTCAAGTGGAGCAGGATCAAAATGTTGATTCAGAATCTTGGTAATCTGAAACAGTGAGGAGTCTTTGGGTTTGTCTGGAGCAAGCAGATTGACCAGAGTAGAATAAACATTAGCTCCTACCTGTCAAAAAGATTGCTTCCCTTTTCTCTTAAAGGGCCTTCTTCCAAGCATCACCACCGTCGTCCATTAATTCATTTGCCAGGAAGAAGTCTATTCTCTCGCAATATGATGTGAAGTTCTCCTTGTCTGCATCATACTCCCCCACTCGTCCCATGTATCCTCGAGTGTAGGACAAAAAACCCCTAGGACATAAGTCCCCCAGAAGATATAATAAGAATTTTTAAAATAATTATTTTATTTTTTTAGTTTGTGATCACTTCTCTAGGCTAACCAAATCTAACCTAACCTTCAGGAATTCTGTTATAGTTATAAAGAAGTATACAAGGAAAGCTTATTAAATCTGCAATGACGTTTATGTTTTGTCTACTGGGGTAATTACTTCCCTGACATTTAGTGACCTCACTGGGCCCAAGGGTCACCTCAGTAAATACAGAATGAACATAAAGGTAAAATATGTCGCTTTTTTTTCTTTTCTATTTACTTAATAATGTTCTATATCAAAATTGAAAGTTATAATATTCTAATTACCGTATTTAAATTGTAATAATTTCATATTTAAATCTATACACTTTTAGCATTTCTAATAACCCTCTCTGTAACATAAAAACAGGGGGCTTCTGTCCTATTTTGCACTTTTACTGAGGGGCTTTTGTCCTGATCCCGTATCCACTGACGCCAGCCATGGTTGCTCTCTTCACTCAAATTCTCCAGGTTCAGAGTAGCCTTCAGTGGTCACTATCCTCTCTTCAAGGACTTCACTAACTCTTTCTGAGTCCCATCCTCGTCGCCAGTGTAGTATCTTACACGATTTAATGGGAAGATGAGGAGCCACATGCTGACTCTACTCAGGTGGTTTATTGTTGTTGTTATAGTTCCACGTGCCTAACGCATTCGCGATTACACAGGCCTAAACACATTCTAACTTTGGTAAGTAACAATATATAATGTATATTTAATCAATAAAGGCAGCATATAAACATAAACATATATAACATCAAATAGGGAGATGCTATTGCCTAGGAAGATATTGGAAGCATGATGTGATGTCTAATGGTAGACCCTACTGCCATATGGCATCACAAAAATTGTGACCAAGTCCCAGGTTGTTGATCTGACTTTCTGCCTCACTTGCACACAATTGCAGGTCTCAATTGTTTCTATTATTATTAACTACAAAACATTAATATATATTGTTTCTCACTATCAATCTTTTTTTCTTTATGGTTCTTTATTATTATTATTATTATTATTATTATTATTATTATTATTATTATTATTATTATAGTGTTGTTATTATTATTATTATTATTACATTTTCGCCCTCCAGGCCCCGGGTGGGCTAATACCCGTAAAAATAACAAAAACAAAGACAACATCGTTTCATTGCACTTCTGCGCTAGCGAGGCTCAAATTACCCTCTCCCTCCTCCCCTGCCGCCCAATACACCATAGCCGCCGTCGCCAGGCTAGAGCAAACTGATGACATCCATGTCAAGTTTATTTGGATCTCGTCACATATAGGAATAACTGCCTGTGACACTGTTGATCGGCTTGACAAAGGAGCGACACAAGAAGAGGACATTGAAGCCACCCTCGCCATCTCCCTGAATCATCTCAAATCTCGCATACACGCCGCACAACGAGAAGCATTCGTCAAACATTGGACACCCTCTCTTACTACATCCTCACTTGTTCTATGACCTCACCCTACAGGTCCAACACCTCGTCCCTCTCTGACCAGATATCCCTCCTCCTAGGGACCTGCCACGCTTTGCCATAAACAGATAAATGTACCTGGAATTTTTACCCCACACACTCATCATTCTGTCACTTTATGTAACTTGCTGACAAAACCCATGACCCTTCAGGTATTTACACCCTTAATGCATGAGTCACGAAGGCAAGCATGAACTACGTATGCTTCCCTGTTGGGAGCTGTAAACACTTTTGTACTTCACCTTGCACAAGATGCAGTGGGGTGCCAAATAAACTAGCTAGCCCCCTCGTGGGGCAAATTGTAAAAATTTTAGTGCTTACCACACCAAATACTGTAAGGTCACGTCCTCCATCTCAGGTCACGCATTTCAACACCAAATACAATGTAGTTAACTATTTAAATTTAAAAAAAATCACAAAGTACAGAATATTACGTTCTGGAACTATTAAATACCATAGAACATTAAATAGTCGTTTTTTTAATCTTCCAAAACGCTTGTACGATAATTAATTAATAATATAAACGCGATGACAAATTACACATCGGCAACTTTATGTGTTATCGTCTTGTAGCGTACTGCATGTGGCCAGTTGTCAAGTTCTTTTTGTTTGTCTATTTCTCTTTGTATGGGCTTGTAGTGGATTTCTCCCCTACAAACGCTGTTTGTCGCTGAGTAGCCGACCCCGCGAATTCCCCAGTGTATGCCTCGTGGCCTGTGCATGGCAGCTCCGGTCGAGAGTTACTACCACTCTCTATCATTCATGAATCTATCTAGCCTCCTTTTGAAACTTTCCAGAGTTCCCGCACTTACTACAAAGTTGCTAAGCTTGTTCCACTCGTCCACCACCCAATTTGTGAACCAGTTTCTTCCTATCTCCCTCCTAAACCTAAACTTATCCAACTTAAATCCGTTGCTCCGAGTCCTATCCTGCTCGGATATTATAAGAACTTTATCTATATCGCCTTTATTGATTCCTTTCACCCACTTAAATACTTCTATCATATCTCCCCGCACTCTTCGTCTTTCTAGGGAATGCAAGTTAAGTTTCTTTAACCTATCCTGATATGGAAGGTTTCTAAGTCCCGGAATCATTTTTGTCATTCTTGGCTGCACCGACTCCAGTGAATTTATATCCATTCTATATAATAAGGGCACCAGAACTGAACCGCATAATTGAGGTGCGGCCTGACTAGCTCAAGATATAGTTGCAATAAGACCTCCGCACTCTTGTTACTTACACTTCTCGATATGAAACCCAATACAAGTACTCTGTTTGCCTTAATTCGAACATTAACGCACTGTTTTCTAGGCCGTAGGTCCGGGCTTACAAGTACCCCTAGGTCTCTTTCACAAGTCGACTTCTCTAGGTTGATGTTGTTAAGGCTGTATACATTATCAGTGTTTGTTCTTCCAATATTAAGTACGCTGTACTTGCTGGTTTTCGAATTTCATTTGCCATTTTTCAGACCACCCCTGCAGTTTATTTAGATCCTCCTGTAATGCATTTCCATCCTGCCCTGAATTAATCTGCCGCCCTATTTTGGTGTCATCCGCAAACCTGCTTATACTTTTACTTTTATCCTCTTCGCCACTGATCGGCTTGTTAGCCGCTTGGGCGATCGGTCACGTCTCTTTTCCTTTATATTCTTCACCAAAAGGTCGGCTCGCTAGCCGCCCGGGCGATCGGTCACGTCTCTGTCACGCACTGTTGGCAAATACTGGGCATGCACCGGCTCCTGAATGTACCTGAACCCGCTCCAGTGTTGGTCAAGTCTTCTCTTGAAAGAGCTCACACTCGGTGCCGTCACACCACTCTCTGGTAGATTGTTCCAAGAGTTTACAACCCTCACTCCGAAAAAGTTTGCTGATCCCAGTATCTAGATCGTTTATGTAGATTATGAACAAGAGTGGGCCTAGTACTGACCCCTGGGGAACCCCACTGGTTACACGGCCCCACTCAGATTTAACACCATCTACTCTGACCCTCTGCGTTCTATCGGTGAGCCATGATTCTATCCAATTTAAAATTTTCCCCTCGATACCATGAGCCTTAATTTTTCTCAGAAGCCTCTGTTGTTGTACTCTGTCAAATGCTTTGCTAAAGCCTAAGTAAATAACATCGTAATTTTCGTCATTATCTACTACCTCGAAGACTTTCCTAAAAAACGTCAGCAGATTTGTTAGACATATAACTTAAATCATCACAAACTTAAGTAGATGATAAAAAATCAATTTCCATCGTATTTTAGATGCACAAGTCATCCATAAGTTGAATCACAGATAGCAAACGCGTTGTGGTGTTAAGTGAGACCAAGCGGCAGGCGGACCAAAGAGTTAATGGCAGTCACAAACCCACACCAACAGTTTCGAGGTTTTCCCATAAATGGGAGGGTGAATCTCACCTGGAGAAGCACGGATTGATCAATGATTCCCAGAATGGCTTCACAAGCGGACGTTCTTGCCTAACTAATCTATTAACATTCTTTTCATCAGTTTTCGAATCGGTGGACGAGGGGCACAATTATGATGTGGTGTATCTCGACTTTAGCAAAGCCTTCGACAGAGTCCCCCACGAAAGACTAATTAGAAAGGTAGAAGCTCATGGCATCAAAGGTGACATCCTTAAATGGATTAGGGCATGGTTACAGGACAGGAAACAGCAAGTGAGCATTAACGGCACTAAGTCTCATTGGAGCAACGTCACAAGTGGAGTTCCCCAAGGCTCAGTACTTGGACCATTATTATTTATTATATACATAAACGACATAGACATCGGCATTGACAGCAACATAAGTAAATTTGCTGATGACACTAAAATAGGACGTGTTATCAAATCTGACGAGGACTCGGCAAAACTACAGGAAGATCTAAACAAATTTTTCGAATGGTCTGGAAAATGGCAGATGAAATTCAACGTCGACAAATATAAAGTACTCAGTATAGGAGATGTAAACAGGGAAACCAGATATCAGATGAACAACGATGCCATAGAGAAATCCGACTGCGAGAGAGATTTAGGAGTAATGATAAGTAGGAACCTTAAGCCAAGTAAACAATGTGTTTTTGCTCGTAACAAGGCTAATAAAGTACTTGGGTTCATACAAAGGTGTGTTAGTTACAAGACTAGCGAGGTCATCCTAAAACTGTATCTTGCTCTTGCGAGATCACACCTGGATTACGCAGTTCAGTTCTGGTTACCGTATTACAGAATGGATATAGAATCCTTGGAAAGAATTCAGAGGAGAATGACAAGACTAATCCCGGGCATTAGGAACCTTGAGTATAGAGACAGGTTAAATCATCTTAATTTGCACTCCCTTGAGAGACGTAGAGCGAGGGGCGACCTGATAGAGGTGTATAAGTGGAAGGCAGGGCTAAACAAAGGGGACACTACAAAGGTACTCAAACTATCCAACCAGGAGCGAACTCGTAACAATGGTTTTAAATTAGACAAATTTAGATTTAGGCGTGAAATAGGTAAACACTGGTTTGGAAACAGAGTAGTGGATGAATGGAACAAGTTACCAAATATCATCATTAACTCGAATACGCTGAATTGCTTCAAACATAGGTTGGATGCTCATATGAGCAATAGGAGTTGGGTGTAAACGGGACTGCCCAGTATGGGCCAATAGGCCCGCTGCAGTTTCCTCCATTCTTATGTTCTTATTAGACACAGAGCCAGCTCTAAGGGCTTGATGTTTATCTTATATATATCAACAGGCCTTTATAGCTCACCAGAAGATTAACCCCCAAAGTGCTCACCTTAAGTTAAACACCCCCAAAGTGCTCACCTGGTGTTTAGCCCCAAAACCTCATCTGAAGTTGAGCCCCAAAGTGTTCACCTGAAGTTTAACACCCCAAAGTGCTCATCTGGAGTTTAGCTCATCTGAAAATTAGCCCCATATCCTGTACAACTGAACAGCATTACAGTTTAAGTACAATCTCGTCACGACCAGAACACGTACAGGGTGGACGCTGGTGCAGCGGCTGCAGTTGCGCCACCGCGCTGACTTGTGCGGGCAACAATGGCGTAAGGGCCATAGAATCACCGCCGACATCCTCTCTCACTTCAATAGTTCCTCACAATAAATTATTTCGTCTAATAGAATATATGTTGTTTTAAGAAGTGGTACAATGATGAAAAAGCACGTACAATGTAGCTTCCTACGTGACAGCGAGCCCCGATTCTACCAACATATTAAGTTAGTCGATGCCTCCACCTGCTGGCGCTGTGTTATAAGCACCCTCCGTCTTCATAACATTGCCCGTCGATAATATTTTCTCAGTCTTCCATATATTTTACTTCTCATATACTTCACTTCTTAATACGTGAGAGTAGCGCAAACGTAACCAACGTTGATGCATTATCGTCTGAGAGTGAAAATACAATCCCGTGAAACTTCGAAAATGCATTTATAAACTGCGCATTTGTGTTACCCAGATTGCAAGCTAAAATCACAAGCAACATTGCTCCCACAAGTATCACTAAAGTTTATAACATATATGGAAACTTTTCTACTGTAATATAAACATTTTAAGATTACTTGCTAGATGCACTACGCCAGAGCTCGCACCACTTACACAAGCACGAGTGACAAAAAACTGTTGCTTGCTGTCGCTGAGGGTTGCAGCAGTGTAAGTGAGGACTGAGGACGGATGATCACAGACCGAAAGGTGCCGCTCTGCGCATGCGTATCACACTCATTCCAAACATCCCAGAACCTCCGTTTTATTGTAAGATTACAAGTTGTCACATCACGTGGGGCAGATAACACGTCACAGCATTCCATTGTATAGGTAGGGCAATAGTCCACTTTATATCAGCAATGTGAGGTCGCCGCATTGGTATAAGAACTCTATGACTGATGTTGACGCGATTACTATATAAACTTGCAAGGACGGGACTTTCCGTCTCTGCATGACGGTCAATTTAACGTTGATTGCCAGTGTTATGTATCGGGCTTTTCAATGACGATTATTTTTAATATAGTTAATTTCTGAGAACCTAAGTAATCAATCAGTCGTGTTGCAACAATTCCGGGAACCATGGCCGATAAAGACTGAGATTAGGCGAGAGATAGGGAAGCATTGGTTGCAGCGTTCCCACTTCTGGGGAATTTGTCTCCAGGTTGGGAAATCTGGACACATCTGGGGACAAATCTAGGGAAATGGGCTTTTTGGGGAATATTTATGGAATTTGAGTGTGTTAATTTTGTGGATTAAGCAAATGAGAAAACAAAACGTTACATATTTCTTAACAGCTTGTCAGTTGTCAAGTGAAGATGTATAGTTATATCGAAGTTTTTCGTTAGCGTATTAAAGAACCCATTCATTTAATAAAGAGAATGAACTCGCCCCATTTTCTCTTATTCGCCCTCAACATAACTGAGGGTCAACAAGCCTATACCGAAACAAAACACAATTAGGTTGTGCTTGATTAACGTGAGCACGGAATAAGGAGGTTGCATTGCTATGATTTCTGTCAACAGGTTGATGGACAGCCCTGGTTAAAGGTATCAGTTTGAAAGCATGGCAACTTCACAACAAACTTCATCCAATGATGAGAAACTTTCACCGGCCCCAAAGAAAGCTAAATCATATGATCAGAAATTTCGCACCGAGTGGGCTGGCCAGAAGGCATTTAAAGACTGGTTGATCGCACCAACAAAGAACTCTAAGGATCCTAGGTGTTCAGTATGCAAAAAGACTGTTTCCTCCCACCGATCTGCTTTGCTTAAACACAGTCAAAGTCAAAAGCACATAAACAACATGAAAACTAAACAAAACACTCCTTCAGTAAAGGATGCTTTTGAGAAACAATCCAACCTAAAAATTTACAAAGAAAGCACAGAGGTACAAGTAGCTGCTTTCATAGCTGAACATAATCTCCCTTTCACCTTGGCATGCTCATTAGTAAGCCTCATTAAATCACGAGCTCCAGCAAATTCAGCTGAAAAGAATGTGTGTGTGTGGAAAATAGATTTTGGGAAATTTGATCCAATCTAGGGAATTCTTCATCTGTACTTGTGGGAACACTGATTGGTTGGGAAATAGAGTAGTGGATGAGTGGAACATGGAACAAGTTACCAAACATCTTCATTAACTAGAATACGCTGGATAGCTTCAAGCATTGTTGCATGAATAAATGAGCGATAAGGATTGGGTGTAAATGGGACTGCCCAGTATGGGTCAATAGGCTCGTTACAGTCTCCTGCATTATCTTCTTATGTAGTTGTGTTGAGGGTTGTTGTGGAAGTCCGCCTACTTGTCTGTATCTCCGATAGACATTTACTTTTACTCTTATTACAAAATTAGCCACCTCCTCCCAAGGATTGTTTCTATGTAAAATCTTTCAATTTCTTCATAAGATCAGATTAAAAAAACTGTTTAAATGTCCTTCATCCAGATAAGCGAGCAATGGTCTTTTAAAAGTCAACAAACATATGTTCATATAAATGTGTGTAGATATGGTAAATGGCATTACAATGCTATGGAGGCCTTGATCGCATAAGGTTATATCCAGTAACAATAATAAGGGAACTCGACCACAATGAGAGCTCCACATGTCTCAAAATTAGTTATGAGGTCAGCAAAGGACTTATAGTACTGCATAAGAAAATATTAACTTTGTCAGTGCATCACCGAACTGGTGCAGGTACTGTTTTAACATTGTGGGAATAGGATGAGTATTTGATTGTGTAGTAATGTGGATCTGCTACATACACAGATAGATTAGATTTTTAGATTGCCCACGAGGGGGCTAGTTTATTGGGCACCCCCTTACATCCTGTGCAAGATGAAGCACAGAAGCGTTTACAATGCCCATCAGGGAAGCATGCGGAGTTCATGCTTGCCTTTATGACTCCTGCATTAAGGGCGTAAAAGCCTGAAGGGTCATGGGTTTTGTCAGCAAGTTACATAAAGATAGGTGAAAACAGGCCTGACACTGAACATTATTAGGGACCTGCCACACTTTGTCATAAACAGATGAACTGTATGGAAATTACCCCCACACACACTCGTACTGTCACTATATGTAACTTTCTGACAAAACCCAAGGCCCTACTTCTGGCACTTGTGTGAAATAAGCTTGAGGGGCTAATCTTTAGTTTATCTAAACAAACAAATAACAGTTACGTGTTCCTCACCAAGAGATTAAAGATGTCAGTCTGTAGTTGGTTATTTGTTTTGGATCATTGCCTTCTTTGGGGATGTAGATAATTTTAGTGCATTTGAGGGCATCGGGGAAGTAACCGGCTGTTAGGGCTGAGATGTATATATTTAGGAGTGCTTCTATTGGTCTGTCAAGAAGGTTTAATAGCATATTTCGAGTTATGCCACTTAATCCAAGGGATTTTTCTTTTAGTTTGCGTAAGCTGTGTAGTACTTCGCCGAGTCCTAAGAATCTATTGGGTTTTAGTCTACCTAGATTTCCTGTATGATAGTGTCAGTCTATAATGTCTTCTTCCTGTTATTTATCAAAATTCTACTTTTCTTCTGATTTTCTGAATAAAGTACTGTATATTTTTCCATACTCTACAAAAGGCCTCTTCTTTTTCCTGGTCTGTATAAAGTTTTTCTCCATTTTGGTCTTTTATGTAGTTTACCGTTTGTTTTTTGGTGCCAAGTAAATTGTAAATGTTTTGCTAGAATGTTTTTGTGTCCTTTATCGCATCTATGTTTTATATTAGACTGTTCCATTCTTCGTTGTTAATTTTTATACGTATATTCTTCTTGGAGGTCATGTTGAATTTCCCTTCCGTTTTGGAGTTGTTTTGTGGTTAAGACACTTTACAGCAAATGAGGTAAGGGGTTATTAATTTAAAAATACTGTAAATTAAATTTTTTTTTGTCTTCATCTCAACATTTCTTGCAGTTTAGATTACTCATCAAACATCATCATATTGACTTATTTTGAACACTGAATATCTTCATACAGAAACACACTCGCCCATCCTCACAAACATTTCTTTAGTAAAACATCTGGTATTCTCTGTCAAGAACATTACTGGAACATGTACTGTAATTTCTTTTTATCAAATATATAAGCTCTTATGTCGCTGCTGCTCCGCCACCTTGACCATTAACTTCTCTCTTGACTCTTTGTAATTCGGTGATGACCTTAGCAAGAGCCTCAGGGTTGGCTCCATTGTCACACAGTCGAACACACAGAGCTAGAGTTGTTTCATCAAGCCCTGGAGTTGTAAAAAAAGAAAACATGGTTTACCGATTTTGAAATCCCATTTGATAACACAATGCACAGCTAGGTGGTTCATGTAAAGTATGCAACAAACCTTTAAGTTATTGACCTGGGAGACTCTGGTATTGTTGGTTGGGAAAGATCTTCAGCATTGGTTCATTCCTTACCATAGCAACATTCACCCTTAAAACGAAGAAATTACAAACAATTCTCACCACAGAAAGTAGAAGCTCTACAAAGTTAAGATGCCATACTAATAAGCATGCTACTACTACTTTGCTGTCACATGAAATCGAGTATGATGATCATCCAGCTATGCTATAATGATATGAGTTATTAAGGGTGTCACCTAGGTTGGTGAGTTCTGAAGTGATTAAAGAGGCCAATACGGGACTGGCAGGGTTGTTCACAGAAGTTGCATATGTGGAGGGCTACAACTAGTGCGGGAGGGGCAGTGGCAGCGTCTTTCCGGCGTTGGCGCTTGTCTACCTCGTTATGCAGTCGGGCTAACTTGAAAGTATTGTCACCTTCTTGTGCGTTACGGTGTGGAGTTATCGTCTCCCAGGTGAGGGGGGGGTTGATTTGGCTCATTTTCAGGTTTGTCTCAAGACTATCCTTATACCTCTTCAGTTGCCCACCAGCGTTAACTTTAATATTCGTTAGGTGACTGTAAAGTATGATAGGTGACAGAGAGGCATGGTAGGTGACACAGTGGCATGGTAGGTGACACAGAGGTATGGTAGGTGACACAGTGGCATGGTAGGTGACACAGAGGTATGGTAGGTGACACAGTGGCATGGTAGGTGACACAGAGGCATGGTAGGTGAAACAGATGCATGGTAGGTGACACAGAGGTATGGTAGGTGACACAGAGGTATGGTGGGTGACACAGATGCATGGTAGGTGGTAGGTGAGAGGTATGGTAGGTGACACAGTGGCATGGTAGGTGACACAGATGCATGGTAGGTGACACAGAGGCATGATAGGTGAGAGGTATGGTAGGTGACACAGAGGTATGGTAGGTGACACAGAGGTATGGTAGGTGACACAGATGCATGGTAGGTGACACAGAGGCATGATAGGTGAGAGGTATGGTAGGTGACACAGTGGCATGGTAGGTGACACAGTGGCATGGTAGGTGACACAGAGGCATGGTAGGTGACACAGAGGCATGGTAGGTGACACAGAGGTATGGTAGGTGACACAGAGGCATGGTAGGTGACACAGAGGCATGGTAGGTGACACAGAGGCATGGTAGGTGACACAGAGGCATGGTAGGTGACACAGAGGCATGGTAGGTGACACAGAGGCATGGTAGGTGACACAGAGGCATGGTAGATGACACAGAGGCATGGTAGGTGACACAGAGACATGGTAGGTGACACAGAGACATGGTAGGTGAGAGGCATGGTAGGTGACACAGAGGCATGGTAGGTGACACAGAGGCATGGTAGGTGACACAGAGGCATGGTAGGTGACACAGACATGGTAGGTGACACAGACATGGTAGGTGACACAGAGGCATGGTAGGTGACACAGAGGCATGGTAGGTGACACAGAGGCATGGTAGGTGACACAGAGTCATGGTAGGTGACACAGAGGCATGGTAGGTGACACAGAGGCATGGTAGGTGACACAGAGGCATGGTAGGTGACACAGAGGCATGGTAGGTGACACAGAGACATGGTAGGTGACACAGAGGCATGGTAGGTGACACAAAGGCATGGTAGGTGACACAGAGGCATGGTAGGTGACACAGAGGCATGGTAGGTAACACAAAGGGATGGTAGGTGACAGAGACATGGTAGGTGACACAGAGGCATGGTAGGTGACACAAAGGGATGGTAGGTGACAGAGACATGGTAGGTGACACAGAGGCATGGTAGGTGACACAAAGGCATGGTAGGTGACACAGAGGCATGGTAGGTGACACAGAGGCATGGTAGGTGACACAGAGACATGGTAGGTGACAGAGACATGGTAGGTGACAGAGGCATGGTAGGTGACACAGAGGCATGGTAGGTGACACAAAGGCATGGTAGGTGACACAGAGGCATGGTAGGTGACACAGAGGCATGGTAGGTGACACAGAGACATGGTAGGTGAAGCAGGTCACCAGATATGCCAAAATTTTCCCAGATAAATTTATATATCTCGGCATTTCCCGAGTTATACTATAATACATTCCGAGACCATATCCATGCCGTGTCATATGAAATTTCGAGTTATCAAATGCAGAGTTATTGGGGTTTACTGTACTTCATGCAACAAGTGTACATTAGTGATTCTCATATTATTATTATTGTAATATGTAATTGCATACTGCATAATGCACTAATAATGTATAAATTATGTATTCTTTATCTCCTAAATGTACAAATGTAAGACATGAATATTTTGGTATATTACCGGGTTTACATTAAAATTTTTATATCAACAAAAATGTGTGGCCTGAGAAGTTTAGTCTACCTAAGATGGTAATGTGGCCCACCAGCCAAGATAATTGGACAATTTTGGTCTAACCTAAATTCTTGGTATACACATTACATGAGCCACCTAGTGGAGAGCATTAAATAATAAACTACTACTGTTTACTAGCAAGTATGAAAACACAGCAAATAATCTCCCTATACAGTGATCCCTCGGTTAACGAGCGCCTCGGTTTAACGAGATTTCGGTTAACAATTTACCTTCCATAAGATTCTTAACTTCGGTTAACGAGCAATCCCTCAATTAACGAGTTTTTTACGAGCCGACTTCATCATGTTTTCGCTTGCATTTGACGGTCCACCAGCTGTAGTATTAGTCCGCCAATACAGTAATCGGTTTTAGGGCTTAAATTCCTTACTATTTTAGTAAATATCAAGAAGTTTATACTATTCAATAATTTTAAAAGTTTAATATTAACTTTTTTAGTCATTTTAACAATTATTGAACATAATTGAAGGTAAAGAAACTAGTTTCTGGCGTGCCATCCAGCCTGTTAACACACCAGACAGGCGTTAGTCTCTCTCTGTTTTCAGTGGAGGTAACACCTTGCTTGAGACTCTCTTCAACTAAACGCTTTTTTCTGTGTTTCCAAGCAAGTTATTGGTCATTTTGAAATTTATTTTACATTGACAATATATAATACAGTGCAGTGTTGATTTAAAGAAAATAATCTTGAATTACACCACGAGAACTAAAATTTTATGGGTGAAATGGTGCCATGGGGTGACTTTTCTTCCACCCCAATGCCTTCTCTTCTCCCTTCTCCTCCACCCCCATTCTAATTCCTCATCATCATCATCATCATCATCCAGGAGCCTTCTACATACACACCTCAAAGTAAGTGAACTTTTCTACCATTTTTGTTGAATTTAGGCAATTTTCGGTGAGCTGGAACCAATTACCCAAAAACCCATTGAAACAATGGTTTCGGTTAACGAGTTTTTCGGTTAATGAGCAACCTTCTAGAACGGATTGTGCTCGTTAACCGAGGGACCACTGCACAGTAGAGTATTTTACAGTACTGTAGTCCCTCGATTAACGAACAGTTCAATTAATGAAATTTCGGTTAACGAATTAGCTCCCATAAGGATTTTCAGTTCCATTAACGACAGCCTTACGAGAAATATGCTTTGTTGTGCGCATCAGCTGATCGGCTAGTCCGCCAATGCAATTGGTTCTAAATTTACATTCTTTTCCAGTGGGGTAAATATCAAGAAAGTTGTGTTCTCGAATATTTTTGCATTTTTTATATTAAAATTAATTATTGGTCATTCTGAAATTTAATTAACATATTGATAATATATACAGTACAGGGAACAGTTTTTGTGTGCCCTTCAGCTGATTGAATAACCCACCAACGCTTCTCAGTTTAACTTTGTTTAAAGTGGAGTGAACATCAAGTTTGTTGGTCTCTCGAATACTTTTTTGCATTTTTACATTAAAATTATTGGTCATTCTGAAATTTAGTTAACATATTGATAATATACAGTGCAGAAATTATTATGAAACACGAAGAAGGCATTAGAACCAATGCACTCGGTAAAAAATATGGCATGTCATCATCGACTGCCTCTACAATCAGCTGTTTGATATGTAAATAAAGCTGCCGGTAATAAGACATACACAACTCAAATTAAGTTAAAATACAGTATTCTATTGTTTTTTATTTATTATTGTACAGTATACAGTACAGTACAGTACTGTATTTAGTTTATATTTAATGTTTTGTTAATTCTATTACCGGTATACAGTACTTTGTATGTAAACCTTTTCTGTGAGTTGGAACCAATTACCCAATATCCCATTGAAATAACAGATTCAGTTAACAAAATTTTCGGTTAACAACCGACTCTGTGGAACCAATTGTGTTCCTTAATCGAGGGACCACTGTATTTTAAAATTTCAAAGCATCCTTCTGCACTGTTGTTTGTATTCACATACACTAACCTGTGTTTAAAAGTTTTGACATTTCCATCAGTATCTGGAAAGTTTCTTTTGCAGTAACTACTGATCCATCAGAAGAAGACATTGCTGACTCTTCAATTTAGTGTTCAAGAACTGGGACTGAACACAATCTGAAATAAAATAAATTACAGGTAATAAACACTAATTTAATGATGTGTTTCGTGTGAATGGAGATGAATGGATACACAGAAAACAAAATGAGTAAGTAGCAAATAGTCGTGAAGCAATTATGCACTGTTTGTCAATCTCGTTTCCATTGTTTCACCCAACATACAATGAAAGTAACTCAATTATCATTTTTTTTTCTTAAGTTCAATACTCCAAGTCTCTGACTGAATTGTTTTTTATGACTGAAGTTAATACAGTATTGTACACATATAAGCAGATTGAATAATGAAAACAAGAACACATGCTCTACATATGAAGGAAAAAATAAATCTAAACAATACAGTAATCCCGTGTTTTTCGAGGGAATTACGTTTCTGAAACCCCTGCGAAAAGCCAAAACCTCGAATACTCTTTTAGGAATCACTGTACCTGTGGCCACCAAACAGCTCAGGTAGGTCATGCACTTAACCACGCCATGCTCTCCACTCACGGCCCAGTGGTCATTCTGATCACTGATGCACTGTACCGGCATTTACTAACATCATTATTTGAAACTACTGTAATCATATTGTAGTACAGTGATCCCTCGGTTAACGAACTACTTTCCATAAAATTCTTCACTTCGGTTCACGAGCAATCCCTCCATTAACGAATTCCTTACGAGCGCCCCTCAACATGTTTTCGCTTGCTCACTAGCTGTCGTATTAGTCCGCCAATACAATAATCAGTTCTAGGGCTTAAATTCCTTACCATTTTAGTAAATATGAAGAAGGTTGTACTATTCAATCATTTTAAAAGTTTTATACAGTATTAAATTTTTTAGTCATTTTAACAATTATTGAATTTAATTGAAGTACAGGAAACGAGTTTTATGCGCGCCAAACAGCCACTCAACACACCAAGCTTGGCGTCAGTTTGTTTACAGGTTCAGAGGAAGGAACATCTTGTTTGAGACTCTTCAACATAAATGTTTTTTCTGTGATTTCCAGTCAAATTATTGGTCATTTTGAAATATATTTTACATACCCCTGTATTGATAATATATAGCACAGTGCAGTGTTGATTTAAAGAAAATAATCTTGAATTACACCAAGTGAACTAAGATTTTATGGGTGAAATGGCGGCATGGGGTGACTTCTCTTCCAACCCAATGCCTTCTCTTCTCCCTTCTCCTCCACCCCCATTCTAATTCCTATCATCATCATCAACCAGGAGCTTTCTACATGCACACCTCAAAGTAAGTGTACTTTACTGCATTTATTTTTCGTTTGTATGTAATTTTCGGTGAACTGGAACCAATTCCCCAAAAACCCATTGAAACAATGGTTTCAGTTAACGAGCAACGTTCTGGAACGAATTGTGCTCGTTAACCGAGGGACCACTGTATAATAATGGAAAACGTAAACACAGTTATACACAAAAAATGTTTATTTACAAGTTTAAAAAAATTTATATTTCGCTGAGGTCGGCAACACCCGCATTGCCAGCCTCCACCTGCTGTCTCAGCATCTGCCCGCCCTCACGCAGTCACGCCAGCCAGCCAGTCCTCTTCCACCCACATTCCTCTACTTGAAGAATTTATTCTGACAAAAGACACAAATGAATTGTCAGTCTTCACCACATCTCGAGCCATAGCTCATACCACAAGCAGCTTGTCCAATAAAACTGGGTTTTTTTCCCGTTAAGGTCATCACCATTTTTGATCTCTTGGTCACTTTAGGTTGAGACTTTGCTAGTAATATTTACCTTTGATGAGGCTGGCTTATGTCCCGGAGCCATGTGGAATGCACATGGGAGGGCAAACAGAAGAGGTAATCACAGTAGAGTTCACAGTACGGTAGGCACGTGTGGACTAAGGCTTCTCTGAGCAGCGGGTGTCTGAGGTGGGAAAGGGTGGCATCTGTTTGCCGCATCGCACAGGGGAATATTGAAAATGGCACAAAATTAAAATTTTTGTTTTTAAAGGATATTTTATATACCGTACGTATATAAAAAATTTTAGTAAAAAAAACCGCGAATGGTCAAAACCACGATAAAAAAACGCGAAAAACAAGGGATTACTGTACAGCTTCTTTGCACTAGAATAATTATAATTACCGTAGATAAAGTAAAAATCAGAAAAAATCTTAAGATGTGATAGATTACTTTATGATATATATATATATATATATATATATATATATATATATCATGTAGCTCCACAATGAAAATGTAGATAAGATAAATCTTGATAAAATCACACAGGGAAAAGGGAAACAATGGAGCACCTTAGCTTTTGTCTTTATCCAAGACATCTACAGAGGCACCTGAATTACATGGACAGAGATAGGCTTAAATATACAGGGTGACCTTATTGAACATGAGGTCAGGTCATAATGATGTCATCCACTAATCCCCACACCAACACCAACGTAGAGGAGCTGAATTTATTGATGAAGAATTGAAACACATTCGTTCCATTGCACAGAAACTTGGGTACCCTTCAGTGTTTGTTGATCATTGTTTTAAAAGGGCTAAAAAATCCTTTCATTCTACTCAAACCAGGCAATTTCCTACACTTAAGAATATTTTGACTCTGCCTATCGCAATGAATTTGTCCTGTTAGTTCAGTCTCTTAAATTACTAAATATTAATGTTGTTTTCAAGTATGACGCAACCATTACCAATATGTTAATCAAGAATAGCCCAACTTTGAATGTAAATGGAAGTGTTTATTGTATTCCATGTAGCAAATGTAATGGAAATTATGTAGGACAGACAGGGAAAGCATTGCAGCTCAGAATTCAAACAACATAAGTACAATGTCAGAACAGCATCTGAAAGCAGTGCACTGTTCGTTCATGTTAGGAATAATAATCATCCCAATGATTGGGAAAAAAGCTTAGAAGTACTGTACAGTATTCAAATCATCTTGCGTCACAGAAAGACTTCTGGTTGAAGCTAGTTTGATTAGGGAATTAAAATCAATAAACCTTAGTGATGGTCAGTACAAAACTGATATGTTACTTAATTTATTTGTCAGTGGCCCAAGGTTGAAAATGCTTTGAAAACCTTGGAGCTAGATGTAGGATACATATTTTGTGGGTCCCTTATTTTTGACCTGACCTGACTAGTCACGTCGCCCCCTTTCTCTTAAGCTCCTCTACGTGTGTGTTGGTGTGGGGATTAGTGGAAAATTTTCTCAGAATGTTTCGAAAAATGTGCCCCTCGGAAAATCATTCCCAAAACCGGAATTTTCCAAAAAAATTCCGGCTTTAGGAAAGATTTTCCGAGAAAATTTCAATTCAGGCTATCGGAAAGTTCCGGGTTTGAGGGATTCTGGCTAACAGAGATATTACTGTATTTTAATTTTTTTCATGTGTTAGGAAGTAGTTTCATGTGTTACATAGTAAATTGGTTAAGCAAGTTTTATTCTTGTATGTAAACAGATTTTGTACTTTTGGGGTATAATATTGGGGCTTTCTTGTCATTGGGAAATTTGAACCCTATTTTTCCTATACGGTATGTTCTTTTATTAGAGATACAAAAATTCACTTAGCAAATGGGTTTACAGGAACCTAACCCATTCATATATTGAGGAATGCCTGCAGAGCTGAAATTTTGTTGGGAGGTGTGGGTGGGCGAGGGGATAGTTGTGCACTATCTCCTAGCCATAATAATTGGTGCAGAGTGATTCCAGGTTTGACAGATTTTCGGGTATGGAGACAAATTTTCTCATCCCTGAAAAAATTGCACATCCCTGGATTTTTTCTGGATAATGGGTACAATTGTCTGAGTCTAAACTACATATTTCACATGGACAGACAGAGCTGTATATTATACACGTACAATATATTGTAAATAAACAAAATATACAGTACTAGTACAGTGGTCCCTCGATTAACGAACACAATTCATTCCATAGAGTCGTTTGTTAACCGAATCTATTATTTCAATGGGATATTGGGTAATTGGTTCCAACTCACAGAAAAGTACATACAAAGTATAAACAAAATGCAGTACAGTACACTTACTTTGAGTTGTGTATGTAGAATGTTGGTGGTTGATGATGATGATGGGAATTAGAAGTGGGGGGTGGAGGAGAAGAAGGGAGAAGAGAAGGGAGTGGGAGTGGAGAAGGGAGAAGAGAAGCATTTTAATGCTTCTTGGAAGGCGAGTCACCTTCCATCATAATGTCAGGAACCTCTGAACTGACAGATTCTCTAACATGAAAATCCTCTCTCCTTTTTGGAGAGGAACACTGAGGGGAAGCTTCTTTCTCACGCTGCCTTTTAGAGAAGAAGCTGTCAAGTGTTAGTTGTATGCCATTTCTCCTCCTGACCATTAGCTGGGTCTCGAAGAAGGAGACCACTTTGTCCTCCACGGCACACAATATAGGTTCTGTTGTTTCCACATTAGGGTGCCTTGAAGCCAGTTTCCTAAACATCTCCCAGTGGTGAACAACATGTTTTAAGTCTGAATAAGATATATGGTCATCACTTTCCTTTTTCTCCTCACCACTGTCTGTTTCTAACATCTCATCCAGTTCCTGCTCATGAGACATCACAAGCTCTTCAACATCCTCCTCCTTTACTTCGAGTCCCATTGACTGACCAAAGGATACAATCTCTTTGTCCAGCTCTGCTTCTTCCTGAAATCCTTCATGTTTCTTAATAATTTCCTGTTTCACTTGAATTGAAATCGCCTTTCTTGATTTCTTTGGACCCATACTTGATGCAGTGATTTCACCAATAAAACTTTAAGTTCACTAGCTGTAATTAAAGATTATTTTATTTAAATCAATACTGCACTGCACTCTATATTATCAAGATGTTAACTAAATTTCAGAATGACCAGTAATTTTAATGTATAAAGGTAAAAATACTCTGTACAGGTATTCAACAGACCAACAAACATGATGTTTCCTCCACTGTAAACAAAATTAAACAGAGATTCTAGCCAAGTACTGCCCATGGTCCTGTCATACTGCCCTTCCATCTTACTTGTAGCATCCTTCCACATCTATTAGTATCATCACCTTACATACAGTACTTTATGAGTCACTCTCTCCATAACTATCCAACCTCTACTTGTCCATTACAACTCAATAGCCCATTATTTATGCCAACTACCTGGTACAGAATTGTCCTTGATTTCTGTGTCAGATCTCCCACTCTCATCCTCATTTTTAAGATTATCCATTTTCTACACATCTCGTCACTTTCAGAAAACCAATGGTTGCCCCTGATGTTCGAAAATTTGTTTAAGGTGTAGAAGTTGTCACCAAAACAACATTCAAACCTTAAGTTAATCAGCTGTATGAACCAGAGTCAAGGAAAAATCCAAGAAGACAGAACTACTCACTAACTATAATGTAAGAGGAATACTGTACTGCACAAAGTGAAGTGGTGTGATACAGTAGAACGTCGATATAACAGGAGATAGGTTCCAAGAGAGGTCGCTTTAAACCGAATTCGCACTAAATCGAAGTGTTGTTTCAATGGAATAATTTAATTTGGTACTTGAGAGAAACACAAAATACTAAAAAGACTGAAAGTCTACCCAGATGCACCTCAGCCTACCTCCTAAAATAAACAAAACATTGTTTTTTGTAGTTTATGATAAAACAAACACTCATAAATCAACGTTGCTAAACTTTAGAGACCAAAAATTTGTTTAACGTCCCGGTGATTCGGTCCGTCGTTTTGCGTCGTCATGGATTACTTTTTACGTTGCATCACTCTCTCTCGTTTGGCCGAGCTACGCTCTATCGGCTCTGCGCGCTACCCTCACTCGCGTAACGTCACAGCATCCCCAAGTGACGCCAAGCCAGTCTCTGGTACGATTTCACATCATTCATGTGTGTTCAAGTGCTTTTGTTCTAAAACTGTATTCTAACCATTTGAAATGGCTTCCAAGCGCCCATCAAGCACTTGTGTAATGAAGAGGCAACGTAAGACAATTACCCTTGCTACAAAAATGGATGCATTAACCCGATTTGAAAAGGGGAACGTGCTGTTGACATAGGCGCTGTGCTTGCTCTAACCCCCACAAGGGTGCGTACTATCCGGACCAATGCTGACAAGATTAAGGTTAGTGCTGGAAGTAGTACTACTCTCAGTGCAACTAAAACAACTCATACTAAAAGTACTGAGATAGAAAAAGTGGAAAAGATGCTGGCAATGTGGATGGAGGACCAGATCAAAGCCTTATGGTTATCCAGCCCAAGGCCAGATCCTTGTTTGACGACATAAAGGAAACCGAGGGTGAAGGATCGAAGGGAGCGACCTTTACGGCCAGCCAAAGCTGGTTTCAACGATTTAAGCGTTGTTATAACTTCCACAACATAAAGATGACTGGTGAAGCTGCTACTTCAGATATGGTTGCTGCTGAGACATTCCCGCCTGAATTCAAGTAGATTATCCAGGAAGGCGGCTACTCATCGAAGCAAGTCTTCAATGTGGATGAGTCTGGTCTCTTTTGGAAGAGGATGCCTGAGAGGACCTATATCTCCAAGGAGGAGAAAAGAGCACCAGGTTTTAAAGCAGCAAAATATCGCTCGACGCTGCTGCTTGGCGCGAACGCTGCCGGTGACTTCAAGCTGAAGCCTATGCTGATTTCTTGCATCACCAACCCATGGGCCCTGAAAGGTTACTCTAAGGATCACCTTCCTATGATCTACAAGGCAAATAAGAAGGCATGGATAAGCGATACCATATTTAGCCAGTGGTTGAACATGTCCGCCATCCCTCCAATGAAAGAAACTGTGCCAAGGAGAACCTAGACTTCAAAATTCTTCTGATTATTGACAATGCGCCAGCTCATCCTCCCAATCTCAATGACTTGCATGACATTGTAAAAGTTGTATTTCTGCCTCCCCACATGACAGCACTGATGCAGCTTATAGACCAAGGGGTATTATTTATGCCGTACCATGGCCCAGCTGCTCAAGGCTACAGACTGAGAAACTAAACCTACGATTCGAGAATATTGGTATGGCTTCAACATTCTTCATGCAATTGACAATAGTAAGGCATGGGAAGAGGTTTCAGAAAGTTGCCTGAATGGTGTGTGTGTTGTAAATTGTGGCCCAAGTGTGTCAACAGTTTTACAGGATTCACAGATTTATTCCCAGCTGTGAATAAGGATATCCTCAGCTTTGGCTAGACAGGCAGGCTTGATGAGCTGGAATCAGAGGATATTGAGGACGTCCTGGTATCCCATACAGAAGAACTCATCAACGAAGATCTGCAACTGTTAACAGAACACAGTCCTGTTGAAGACGACGAGGATGAAAAAGAGCCACAACGAACGCTAACTTCCAAGAGGATGGCAGAAGCGTTCAACATGTTCCAGCAAGCAATGCAAATCCTTATAGATGCCGACCCAAACAGAGAACGTAGCTCAAAGGTTCAACGCAGCATTGAGGACAGTCTTGTTTGTTACACCGAGATCTATAAGGAGAAGAAGAAAAGTAGCACCAAGCAGTCAACACTGGATTCATTTTTTCGTCGTGGGACGGCAAAAGCAGCATCTTCACAGATGAGGAGGAGCACACAGCAGCCGAGGAGGAGCAAACAACAACGGAGGAGGAGCAAACAGCAGCGGAGGAACCCCAGTCAAAACAGGAGGAGGCAGCCGCAGAGTCTCGGTGATTCACCATCCTCCTCCTCTCCCGCCCTCCTCCTCCCCTCCCGCTACCTGCCTCCTCCGCTCCACTACCCACCACACACTCGCTCTACCACCTTCGCCCATCGGTGAGCACCAATACAAACTTAGTAGTTGTATATGTATGCATTATTTTCTATAGAAATGGCAATGATTTTCTGTATATGTAATGTATTTCATGGGGACAAAGGGAGGCTCAGGAACATAACTCAAGTAATTTATCTATTTCTTATGGGGAAAATTGATCCGCTTAAAGTTGTACGTCGCGTTTTCAGGAACGTAACCCCGACTTTAAGCGAGGACTTACTGTATTCACATTCATGTCCAATTAATTATTTCTTTTAGAACCAAAAAGTTTCAAAATGTTAAGTATTATGCAATCCTTTACAATAAATCCAAATTCCTTGACATAACCATCCTTGGGGTTAGTCCATTTGAGGTACCCAGCAGCAGACCAAACCCTGCTTAGGGATACCTTTGGGAATTGACACATAAGTGATGGAATTAATTGTCCAATCACTCCAGTAGCCAGTTCTGAAACATATGTTCTTGTACACCCTGGATGGAAGGGAAAAACAAACTCAAATTTAATGATGTTAAAGGCTCAAAGCAACTAAGTTGCTGTCATGTGGTGATATCAATTTATGACTAAAGTGTGCTAAAGGATGTATCAACATTTTCTCAGAGCTGAGGTGATATGGAAACAATTCAATTATGGAAGTGTGAATCAATACTTTGAATAGTTAAGTATGTATGCATCTCAGATGGTCTACAATTTACAAGAGGAATAAGAAACTCAATGTACAGTAGTCAGTAAGTCTACAGGTTAAAACCCAAAGACCCAAGGCCATGACTTGTTTATAACTGAGATTTAAAAATAAAACATAATAAAATAAAATATCTGATTATCTTTTGCCTTCACTCCAGGCTCCCAAAAGATAACCACTTAGTAAGAAGGTACAGTACCATGGATAAGGAGAAGACTGGAGAGTTGTGCTGCCAAGCATAATTACAGACACTCCAATTTGATACCACAGAAGCTATGTTTTATTCAACAGTAGAATTTCATTTATTTCTTCCTGGTCAGTAAAAGAGCATCATATACTGTACTGTACAAGCTAGTGGCCGCCTGATATTGCTACTTTCTACTTTATTGGGTGATAATATTTCTCACAATACACCTACCTGTACCTTACATTTCATATTTCCCTATAATTATTCTCCTGAAGTCCTACAATTCCTCAATATTCCATCATCACATTAAACTTTTCTATTATTGATTATACGTAGTCACACAAATTCTCTTCCACTTATTAATTCATCTGTTGTTACTTGGTATCATACAAATTTAATTCCAATTACTGTAATAATTATTTAGCTAATTATATACTGTATATAATTATACTGTATAATTATATACTAATCAATTAAAGTGCAACCAAATCAACTATAACAACTACCTGTACAGTACACCCATTTATGGAATATCCATAACTGTACTTTTCCTAGATTTTAAAATATTTTCTCACTCAGCTCTCCATCATAATAACTAAATTGACTAGATATATTCTATAAAAAGTCTCCAATGCCTGTAAAAGCTTATTTATCAATCAAAAATTTTCCCTACTCTTTCCCCAATTTGATTCTTGGTAAATTTTACAAAAAGAAGTTCATACCCCCAAACAGAATCTACATCAGTACTGTATAAGTAAAAAAATTCCCCTAATAATGTCAGCAATCCTATTTAAAATACATGCATTATATTCATCTTTTCCTTTGCAGAACAGCACTGACTTAACTAAAACGAAAAGTGCAGACATGCCTTCAAAACACAGCAAAATGTTAGTTACCCATAACCATCTTACTCACTTGCCAGACTACTCCGCATGGGTTATATAGAACCAGAAGGCAAAAAATGCAACAATGAAAGCCATGATGATCTGATAAGGAGTGTAATCCATGTCTAAGTCTCCATGACCACAAGGAAGTTTTTATTTATTTTTTATTTTTTGCAGATCTTATTGAAGAGAGTAAGGTGAGAGAAGCTGCTGCAGTGATGCCCCCTTTTGTCTCACCTGAAATGTAGAGATGTAATAGAAGTACATGACAGATGCAACACCATAATTCAATGTTGAACTTAAGAACATAAGAATGAAGGAAACTGCAGCGGGCCTATTGGCCCATACTAGGCAGCCCCGTTTACACCCAACCCATATGGCTCATATATCCAACCAACCTATATTTGAAGCTACCCAGAGTGTTCGAGTTAAGGATGATGTTTGGTATTTTGTTCCACTCATCCACTACTCTATTTTTTATCTATCTCGCGCCTAAATCTAAATTTGTCTAATTTAAAACCATTGTTACGAGTTTGCTCCAGGTTGGATGGATTAAGTACCTTTGTTATGTCACCTTTGTTTAACCCTGACTTCCATTTATACACCTCGATCATATCGCCCCTCACTCTACATCTCTTGAGGGAGTGCAAATTCAGATGTAATCTGTCACTACACTCAAGGTTCCTAAAGCCCAGGGATTAGTCTTGTCATCCTCCTCTGTATGCTTTCTAGGGTTTCAATATCCATTCTGTGGTATAGTGACCAAAACTGAACTGCATAATCCAAGTTAAGTCTCACAAGTGCTAGATATAGTTTTAAAAGAACCTCGCTAGTCTTGTAACTAACACTCCTTCGTATGAGCCCAAGTACTTTGTTAACCTTGTTTCGAGCAAATACACAGTGTTGTCCTGGTTTAAGATTCCTACTTACCATTACTCCTAAGGCTTTCTCACAGTCGGATTTCTGTATATCAACATTGTCTTTCTGATATCTGGTTTCTCTGTTTACATCTCCTAGGCTAAGTACTTTACATTTGCACATTAAATTTCATCTAACATTTTTCAGACCCTATTTCAGTGTCATCAGCAAATTTACTAATGTTGCTGTCTACGCCTATATCTATGTCGTTTATGTACAGTATATGATAAATAGTAATGGTCTAAGAAATGAGCCACTAGTATTCCACTATTGATATTACCCCAATTGGATATACGGAATGCAATTTATGCTGACTCTGTTTCCTGTCCCGTAACCACGCCCTAATCCAGTTTAGAATATCTCCTCCAATTCTATGTGCCTCCACTTTATGTATTAGCCTTTCATGTGGGACCCTGTCGAAGGCTTTGCTAAAGTCGAAGTAGACAACATCTTAATCGTGTCTGTCATCCACTGATTCAAAAACAGAGTGAAATTTCTTTTTTAATAAATTTGTCAGACGTGATTGCCCATTTGTAAAGCCATCTGGGAATCAGTGTTCAATTTGTGTTTCTCGAGGTGATTTCGAACTGAGTTTGAAATTATTGCTTCCAATAATTTGCCAACAATTGATGTTAAACTGATTGGATGGTAGTTAGAGGATAGTGATTTATCTCCCTTCTTGAAAATCGGGATTCTGGTACTATAGTACGATATCTATCTAAAAATAAGTTGAAAAACATGTACAGTACAGTATTTAAATGTACTTAAGGGACTAAAAAAATTTATCTTGTGCAAAATATATGATGTCTTTATTCATATTATTTGTTGTCTTGCAAGGATTCCAATAATGCAATTTATATTCTGCTGCTTAGTCTGTGCCAATATATAAGATAAAATCTCTAACCTAAAACCACCTTCAATCTTGCCGGAAGTCTGAGGGAGAGGTTATTTGTTATGACAGCAGCATGGAAGGGTTGAGAAAGTTACCTAGTGTGTATTTATCAGTCATACAGAGGGATTTTTAAGCTTATAAAATGTCACTGAATGTGACTTTATAGTAATGCATACAAGCACCTCACCAGGCATCACACAAGGAGCTATGAATTTATGTTCGTATATGTAATATGTTTCACGGGTCAATGGGAGGCTCAGGAACGTAACTCCCGTATTTTATCTATTTCTTATGGGGAAAATTGATTCGCTTAACGTTGTTTTGTATAACGTCTTGTTTTCAGGAACGTAACCCCGACATTAAGCGAGGACTTACTGTACACCCATTTTTAGTGACACGCTAAACAAGTTTGCTAAGGGCATACTAAGTTCTTTCTTACATCCCTTTAATAGTCTGACAAATACTGTATATGGATAGTAATATCAAATATGACTGGAAAATGTCACAAGAAAAAAGATCACAAAAAAGTCACAATTTTGGCCAGGTTAGGTATTGATGAATCAAACAAACCTACCCTCACCTAAATCACAAGGTAAAGTGCAAGTTCAATTTGGTTGGTTGGGTTAGGTAGGTTTGTTTTGTTCATTTTACGAATGGTAAATTATACAATGTATCTTTGTATTAGTAACTAGCATTTCAAGAAGTTCTCAGACCCACTGAATGTCAACAAGGGTACTTGTAATTTTGACAAATTTCCTCAAGTTTATGGTTAAACTGTGATACTGTCATCGAGTAATGTATCGTACAGTCACTTTGTTTTGGTCCACTAGGTGATTTTATCATTTCACCACTTATCGGTTTACTTGCCGTTCAGGAGATTAGTCCGCTCTTTGTATATTTGCTATGAACTACATTGTCTATTGTTGTTACAGGAAGAAATTGGAGTACGTACACCTTTCCCGCATCTGTCCTGGTCCATGACCTAACCCAGGACGGGATCTGGACAAAAGCCTCTCAGTTAAAGTGCAAATTAGGACAAAAGCCGGTAATTATTTACGACTTCACAGCCGCTGATTTACCATAGAAAACGAATTTAAAAATGCCGCAATTTCACTGTGTTTTGGGTTAATATTGACAAGTGAGTTGTGGACGAGTTATTTGTTTTGGTGTTTTTTCATACTACAGCTCGTCCCCAACTTACGATGGGGTTAGGGACCCAAATACAGGTCGCAAGTTGAAATGGCCGTAAGTCGAAAATGCTTAAATAATACATAGAAAATCTAAAATGGGTGACTCTTTTTCTTCTCAACACCACAAAACTCTCACTTTTAAGCCAAGTCCATATTCACAAGCATCATTCTCAAGCGCCAACTCTTTATGGAGTTTTCCCATTCATTATTGGAAAATCTTTGTATTTTTTTCTGAGTTCTTGTTATTGCCACCACCATCTCAGAGAGCTCCTGTGTGTTAGTCCTATATATAAACCATAATTTATTGTGATTTTGGTTAATATATATAGGACTAACCCGCCAGGGATGCATAACATCGATGCGGCCGTATCATCTCACGTCCAGTAAATGCCACAAATATCACAGTAAGTTCTTTCTGTTTAATATACCGGGGTAGTTAGGTAAGGTTAGGTAGGTTTGTTCTTCATACCCACCAATGTTAAGTAGCGTTTACTATTAAAATATCCATTTCCACAAACTATAAGTCTCCACTATATTATAACAATGAAAATCCGGCAGTTTTTATATAATTGTTTTCAATCAATTTCGCTAGCGGGTTAGTCCTATATAATTACCGTGATTTTCTCTGAACGCAATAATGAGCAGGAAAAATGCCATAGAAGTGTCTTAGAATTGTCTAAACTACCGATTCCAAAACTTAAAATCGTAAAAATCGCTGGATGACCGAAACGAAAATTTGACCTGTTAGTTTATATTAAATTAGGGTATGTTACACTAGGTTGGGATGAATTGGGTTGAGTTGGAATAGGTTAGGTATTGCAGTCTTATGACATAATAAATGTAATATTTTACATGTCAGCGTCGTGTTCATAAACTGTAAATAATAAAGAAAAAAGTAAATATTTAAAAACTTATTATTATTTGTCCTAATGGGCTTTTGTTCTACACTCACCCAGGACAGACACGCACGTCACCAACCACCCTTACTGCCTCATTACTTGATACAATTGAGCCTTCAATGAAAAGTAAATTTGCCATGCGTTTCGAAATCAATCAGCTTCATCAGTCTTTTGCAAAAACCGTCACACTCACAGGAACTAATATCTTGGATAACTTACGACTCACAGCACCACCACTCACCGCTGGAGGTAACACTGGAGGTTGTTTTGTTCCCACTCTTGCAGACATCAGGATTTATATGTATGAGAAATGAAACGTGATTTTCTCATTATGTAATATCACAGGAATATTAACACTGACTAAAATCCCACAGTAGAAGATAATATATAAATGAGAGCACTATTTCGAATTTTCGACCGTCTGAAGAGCAAACTCGTATTGAATTAGTGTGGATTCCGTCCCATGTTGGAATTAGACGTCATGATGGTGCTGATACACAGGCAAAGAAGAAAGAAAATGTTGACCGTGACCTTAGCCTGTCCAATGCTGTACTTAAAAACATTTAAGTCAGAATCATGAACTCTGATCTAGAATAACTGAGAAATGCAGAGATAACTGAGTTTTAGCATTAGTAAATATGACAAATCTTGTGACAAGAGGAACCGGCATGGACAGCATAAGGACAGAACAAGGCAATGTGATATAGTTGTGGCCGGAATTAGGCTAGGGTACAGACACATCTGGCACATTAGTAATGCTGTACCCATACCGGAACACTCAGCATGTAAACTTTGTGATAAACCTTTAAACTTTTTACTTTTATCCTCCTCTTCACCACTGATCTGCTCGTTAGCCGCTTGGGCGATCGGTCGCGTCTCTGTCACGCACTGTTGGCAAGTAATGGGCATGCACCGGCTCCTGAATGTACCTGAACCTGCTCCAGTGTTGGTCAAGTCTGGTCTTGAAAGAGCTCACACTCGGTGCCGTCACAACACTTTCTGGTAGATTTTTCTTAGAGTTTACAACCCTCACTCCAAAAAAGTTTGCCCTCACAGTTTTCTGGACTTGGGACTTCTTCAGGTGCTCCAATCTCTCAGGGTAGCTGAGGTGCCGAAGTACAGACACCAGTCTGGTGGCCCTCCTTTGAACATTTTCAGCCAACTGACAGTCCCTAGCATATCTCGGGGACCAGACAGGGTGACAGTGTAATGACCACGGTCGTACACGTCAGTTATCGTAAAATCAGACGATTCATATTACGCTCAATAACCCACAAAACATGTAGCTATGCCTTCTTTATTGAGTCTCCCATCTGAGGCGTCCGTTTTCTCATCGATCCCTAGCTTAGGTGGCGTCCATTTTCTCTGACTTCCTGAAACCAACCTCTCTCTAAAGTAAATCTGAATGTGAGAACACCATTGTTTTGCATCAACTTATATATGTCTGATTACAGTTAAAGCATACAAGATCTTTTGTGAGTGATGCTGAAAGTGTAGTGGACGTCTCCCCTACAACTGCGTATACGCATTCCAATGCGACAGTATCCTAGCAACCAAACGAGCGGCCCGGGGGCGTCACCAGATGCCACAGTATCCTAGCAACCAGCCACCTGCTACGTCTTCCCTAGCAACGGAGTCAAGAAACCGGCGAGTTCCCACGGGTTTTACTTCCGGCTGTTGTGTATATAAGCTCTGTCTCTCCATTGAGATTCAGTCTGGCCTCGGTTCCTGAACACGCAACACCTCCTCCAAGCAAGCTCCTCGCTGTCCAGCTCTCATTCAACCTGGAGGCCAGCAACAAGCAACATCTCCTCTAACGAAGCTCCTGCACATCTACCTCCTTCAGCACGCTACTCACCGAACGTGTCTACTGAGCAGCTCCTCACCACACGGCATCTCCAGCACCAGACTGTCTTTCATATAATTTATATTATAAAAGAAAACCACCTTAGAGTTTCCATCCATCCATCCTGAGTGCTAGACAACATAACATCACGTAACCCTACAAAAGCTTTAATTGCCTTTATTGTTAGTAACACTTGTTAAGTGAGTGTCGAGTCTGCTAGTACGAATGGCATCCTGTGATATAGTCCTTGGGGATAGCCAGGAGTTTACGAGTACTACTGAAATTAGATCATTTTGATGCCCAATGTAGTTTAGTTAGCGTCAGCTGTCTATTCAAGAAAACCGTTAATCTCCTGAAAGAACATGTCAAATTCCTTATCTCCAAGATCTCAACGTATACCCATAGAGGGTCCTTGTCTAGAAATTTCGCTTATGTTGGAAGAATAACGTTAACAGCGTGTGTATTTCACTTCTTCCTGGCAAGCTCAATCTCTGATTAGATTATAAAAATAGATGTCAGAAATTCACCTGACCTTTGGCATTGATTTTCAGTTAAATGTATAGTGACTGAGTTGAATGTAATTTCTGTCATTGCGTGATTAGCCTTTCTAGCATGTGTACCGCACAGGCCTGAGTTGTCAGTTAGCCGTATATATATATATATATATATGACCCAAAAATCACCAACAATCTTTTGTCTAGTAACGACAGACGATATTTACTTGACATTAATTCTTTCACTGGG